>CAUYSK010129018.1:0-60433 GCA_963575035.1 Avahi laniger
CTAACCCTAACCCTAACCCTATCCCCAACAATAACCTTAACCCTAACCCTAACCCTAACCCTCCCCTCCCCTCCCCTTCCCTTTCCTTTCCTCCCCTCCCCTTCCCTTTCCTTCCCTTTCCTTTCCTTCCCTTTCCTTTCCTTTCCTTTCCTTCTTTCACAGGGTCTCACTCTGTTGCTTGGGCTAGAGTGTAGTGGTTTTAGCTCACTGCAACCTGAAACTCCTCGGCTCAAGTGATCCTCCTGCCTCAGCCTCCCGAGTAGCTGGGACTTACAGGTGTGCGTCACAACACCTGGTTAATTTTTCTGTAGAGACGGGGTCTCACTCTTGCTCGGGCTGGTGGCAAACACCAGACCTCAAGCAAAACACCCACCAAACCCACCCAAAGAGTTAAGATTAAAAGTGTGTGCCACTGCGTCCAGCCTCTGTGTTATTTCTTACATGTGAATCTACAATGATCTTAACAGAAAAAGTGTAGTTAACAGAACCATCCAGATGTGGTGGCTCATACCTGTAATCCCATCAATTTTGGATTACACGTAGACTGAGGCAGGAGGATCACTTGAGGCAAGGAGTTTGAGACCAGCCTGGGTATCAAAGCAAGACCCTTTCTCTAACAAAAAGGTAGAAAAACCAAATCAGCTCTTCCTTCTGTGATCTGGATTAATGGAACTATGGCAGGCACCTTGGAGTCAGCCTGAATTCCTCTCTTCCTCCTCCCTCCCTCTCCCAAGCCAGGTCCTAGTTGGATCAATACTTGATTTCATGTAATCCAGCCCTGCTTCCTCATCCCACTGCCTAGCTTTTTTAAGGCTTACCTGGTTCTCTCAGATGGATTTCTGTTAAGCCCTGAAGCTCCTAAAATAGCCCCTTCGGAACTGAGTTCCCTGAGAATTGATCTCTAATATCCTAAGGCATCCTTTGTTTGCATCTAGTGAATTCACTTCTCTCTTATGCATATAGAATGGTGAGAGCTGGGTACATCCTTAGGAGAATTGAGAAAATAGATCATTTTTTATAGAGTGTAATTCTCTTGCGGTACTCCAGTTTGAAAAGACTACCCTAGAAAGTAAGCTCTGGGAAGGCAGGGACTTTATGTTCATTACTTTTAGCCTAGCACCTAAAGCAATGTCTGGCACAGAGCAAATGTTAGTGCAGCAGGCCACCCCTCCTTGCTTTCTGCCTGGGACGCTCTTCTTTAGCCCAAACTTGTCAAATTAGCTCCTTTTCATCCTGAAGACTCAGCCAAAAAATATAGTCAGACCTCCATATCCATGGCTTTTGCATCCACTACAGTACTCAGTAAAGTTTTAATCATCTCTTTAAATGCTTCTCTTCCCCTTTGTCCTCTGAGCATCTTGAGAGTGGGGACCATCTCTGTTACTCCAGAACCCAGATCATTTCCTGACATATCACAAACACTTAGTAAATATTGAATAAATGAAATAAGTTGAAGGGCAGAGAGAGACTGGCCTTGGAGTTAAAAGTTACCCATAGTGAAAATCAGAAGTTGTTCTGTATATTGTGCTTTCTTGATGGTAGGGTGACCAGTTGTCCTGGTTTGCATACAAACGATCTGGTTTTGGCACCGAAAGAAGTCCTGTGTCCCAGGAAACTCCTCAGTCCTGGGTAAACCAGAATGGTCATTCACTCTAGATAAGAGAAACCATGGGGTAGGCATAATCCCCAGGCACTGAATTTTAGGCTGCTTAAAGGACAGGATCTTTATTTATTTATTTTTTTTGAGACAGAGTCTCACTCTGTTGCCCAGGCTAGAGTGCCGTGGCATCAGTCTACCTCACAGCAACCTCAAACTCCTGGGCTCAAGTGATCCTCCTGCCTCAGCCTCCCGAGTAGCTGGGACTACAGGCACATGCCACCGTGCCTGGCTATATTTTCTGTTTTTAGTAGAGATGGGGTCTTGCTCTTGCTCAGGCTGATCTTGAACTCCTGAGCTCAAGTGATCCTCCTGCCTCGGCCTCCCAGAGTGCTAGGATTATAGGCGTGAGCCACCACACCCAGCCTGATTTATGTTTTTAAAAACTCACGGGGACACCAGGACAGCCATGGAGGCAGTGACACCTCTTGGAGGCTGTTGTGGCTGCTTGGGAAGGAGATGAGAGCCTGGATTAGGTCATTAGCCTGTGGGATGGGTGGGGCACAGACTGAGCAAGACTGAGTGACCCATCCAGGTTGGCCCAGGCAGAATTGACGGAGCCCAGGCGGAGACCAGTGGTCCAGCCCCAGACCTGACAGCACGTACCTGCTCCACTCTGCCGCAGTTCTGCACACAGCTGCTGCTCCGGCCCCTCCCCCAGCAAGCAGGACTTGGGCTTTGTGGGCTCTCAGCCCACACAGCTTGTATCCCCAGGAGCCTGCTGGCATTGCACCTCCCAGGGTGGTGTCCTCAGCTCAGCCAGCATTCCTTATACAACCTGTGGTGCATGTCCGTGCATTTGCCCACTCATCTGTGTGTCCTCCTGTCCATCCATCCATCCACGTAATCTATCCACTAATCTGCCCACCTGTGCACCCACCCACCCTGCCATCTCCCCGTCTGTCCATCCATCCATTTGTGCGAATCCCAATAGAAGAATGTCAAGGAGCTTAAGGGGGTGTCCAGCACTCAGAGGGCAGCGTCTTGCCCCCTTGACACTGTGCTGACTCTGGGGACACGTGGTCTTTCCCACACATTGCTGAGCCCTCTTTGCTGTGCCTACTGTATTGGGTGGGCAGGGATGAAAGCCAGCCCTTGCCTGCTGGGCACTCACAGTCTGACACAGGGAGACAAACAGGAATGCCGCTTCACTTCTGGGAGCACAGGGAGCAGATGGAATATCGGGAAGAGTTTCTGAGATAAGCAAGGCCCAAGCTTAACTGAGTAAATGTGAGCCCAGAGGAGAGGGAGATGATGCTTTGGTCACACCGGGGTCCTCAGTCCCCAGTGCGGTCCTCCCCGGGGGGGCTGTGTCGTGGCTGGTAGGGCTGGGCTGCAGTACCAGACTCCACCAGCAGGGGCCGCTGCCTGCCCGGCGTGCGCTCCGGCTCCGCGTCCTCCCCACCCAGAAGCGGCCGGTTCTCTCCGTCCCCAGTGCTGTCGGAGGAGCGTGTGTGAGAGAGCCCCGGGGGCTGTGCGGGCAGCCCTGCTGCGGTGGTGAGAGTCGGGGGTCCCCTCCCATGCCCCCAGCGGGAGGTGCTCAGCCTGCCCTGCACCTGTGGCAGGCGGTCTCCCTTTCCCTGGGCTGGTCCTGGCCGCTGTGACCTCCCCAGCTCCCCTTCCCCTTTGTGATGGAGGCTCTTCCCCGAGGCCGCCCCTGCCCAGGTTCACCAGAACTAGGTTGCACTTCTGCTTTCTTTCCCCACCGGGCCCAAGTGCAGGTTCCCCCAGCAGACACAGGACCACCATGCTGGCCAGGCTCAGGGGTAACAGCAACCAAAAGCAGAGTGCAGGGAACAGCTGCTGCTGCCCGTGCTGCGGGGGAAGAGGCAGGCAGGGTCTCGGCCGCCTGGGCGTGGTGTCTGCCCTCTGCGACCTGAGGAGGTGGGGTCCACAGGAATCCAGGCTGGGTGGGGCATCTGCCTACCAGTCCCCTGCGGTGGGGACAGGTTTGGGGCAGGGGGACCCGGGGACGGGCTGTGCCCTGGCTAAGCGTGAGGGGCCAGCAGTCAGGGTCTAAGGGACTCGGTCAGGCCTGGAGACACGTGGGCTCCCCGGGCAGCCCTGCACCGAGAGGAACTGTCTGGTGAGGGGAGCGAGGGCCGGCCAGGGAAGGGCGTCGGCTGCACTAGGGCTGTGCTGGGGATTAATGGACAGCTCTGGGGGCTCCCAGAATACTCCAGAACCCAGGGCCTGGGAGGTGGGGAGCAGAGCATCTGGGGAATGGACACAGCTCCACCCATCAGCACCCATTCCTCTGCCCAAGTCCCCACTCCCGCAGGCGGGGCCCGGCCCAGGTGCAGACTGAGCGGTGGGGCTTCCTGACCTGGGGCCGGCGTGAGAGTCACCTGGGAGGCACCCAGGGACCACTTGGCACAGGGTCAGCCGCCAGCGCCCTGGACAGGCGAGGTTCGCGCTGCAGGCCAGGGTGGGGACGGTGTGTGTGCACGTGTGTTTCCACGGGATGGCGGCATCCAGGCTGCTGTGAACCTGTGCTCCGCTTCTACAGCTGGAGTTCTTGTTTCCCGCCAGGATGGTGGCCCAGGGATGTGGGGGCCCGACCTGGGCCTGGCAGGCCTGAGGGAGCCGCAGCCCAGGCAGCTCCCACCCCCTCCCCCGCAGTCCTGCAGGTGAGAGGCCAGGTGTGCCATGGCCACATTCTGGGCTCATGTGCACTTGTAGGATGGCCCTTGTCTGAGTGTGGAACTGCCTGATGGGGTCGGCGTGGGACTCATCAGGCCACCGTGTACAGCTGCTCAGGTCGTGCACAGCACCACTCCAGGGCTGCCATTCCTGTTGTCCATATGCACTCACAGGGCGCCTTCTGCTCGGTCTGCACAGAGGGCTCTGGGGGTGCTAGGGGGCCTCGTGTGTGCCCTGCTTCAGGGTCGGGGCCTGGGCAGGGTTGTGTGCACCCGGGGGTCAGGGTGGCGTCTGGGCAACAGGTGGGGGAGGAGTTGGTGAGCAGTGTGCATACGTTTTATGCGTCTGGGGTGCTGGGAGCGGCCGTCTGAGGCCACTGGGCAAGGCAGGTGTGTTTGTGGCTGTGTGTGTGTCCACGGTGGGTGGCGAGTGTGCGTTTGCCTGCAGGTCTGTGTGTGCCCCTGCCTGTGTGAGTGGGAGGTCCTGCCCCGGGGCGCCCCAGCCCTGTGCCTGACCACCCAGCGAGTCTGAGCCCCCAGCAGAACTGCCTGTTTCCTGCCTGTGCAGGATGTGCGCTTCCTGGGATGTGCAGTGTGGAGCCGGGGGGCTGAGGAGGGGTCCCCATGCTGGAGTTCTCGAGGTTCTTGCCGGAACGCCCAGGTCTGCCGGGACGCCCCGTCCTGGCCCCATCCTACGGGCTGTGTTCAGTGGGTGGAGCTTGCAGGAGCAGCTGTTAAACTGAGTCACATAAATCAGGGACGGTGAATGTTTACACCACTGGAGTTGGCAGGAACTCCTCTGGGGAGTCAGCTTCTCCCACCCCAGGAATTGGCTGGGTCTGAGCACAGCTGGGCAGAAAGCCCCCCCCAGACCTCCCCTTCTCTTGCTTTGTGGTGGAAGGGTGTCCTCCCAACCGCCTAAAGTCCCCGTCACCTGCAGGTGCCCTGGGACAAGTCCCTATGCCTCGGTTTCCCCATCTACAAAGTGCTGGTGAGTGCAGGTGAGCTGTCAGTGCTGCTGCTTCTGGCCCTGCCCCTACCTGTGTCCCGTGTCCCGTCCGGGCTCATGCCAGCCAAGAAGCACGGGGTAGGTCCTGCTCACCTGCAGCCTTCGCCCCTCTGGGTGCAGACAGAGGGGAGGGTTCTCAGTACTGGAGTCACGTTGAGAGCCTGGGGGTGCCAGGCAGGCCTTGCCAGCTGGCACTGGGGCTGCTGGTGCTCAGAGCACACTCTGGGACCCCCGAGGTAAAGAATCACTCCAGACCCACAAAAGCACTGAGCACAGGGCAGTGGCCGCCTGGGCTCAGCAGAGCGCCGCGCTCCTAAGCTGCCTGCGCTTCCGTAGAACACTCGCCCAGGCCCCCGCTGCCCGGGGGGAGGGAGTGAGGCCCGAGCTGGGGCGCCCTCCCCGGCCCACTGAGCCAGCCCCGCCCTCCGTGGGAAGGAGGCCCAGCCTCTCTGGGAAGGGAACACCTCGGAAACCCACTCAGGGCTCCCCTGTGCGTGATGCAGAGCCACAGCCTCCAGGTTGGTGGGGCAGCACCCGCACTGAGGAGGGGACCCCCAGAAGGGCGCCTTCCAGAGGTGGGCCGCGACTCAGCATGGGGGTGTGGCACCCTCACAGGGGCCTCCCAGGGAGACCGGGCGGGGAGCTCAGGGACGTCCCCAGGGAGCTGAGGGTTGCTGGCCCCAGTCTGTCCTCCAGGTGACGGTCTGAGCCAGACGAGCTGTGGGTCAACCCTACATGCCCAGGGCCCACCCTGCCTGGCAGCTGCCATGCTGGCCCACCCATCACCGCTCACGCGGCCCACCGGGTGCCGCACCCAGATGCCCAGACCCTGTGGAACGGAACGGCATCGCAGCTCAGGGCTCCCCTCGGCCCTCCCTGCGGCCACCCTCTCTGCCGCTGTTCCCCGTGGCACCTGTTGCTGTCCAGCAGGCTGTGTGCTGTCCGGTGCTGTCTGGGGACGGTCATTTCTCTGTAGGCACTAGGAGGGCAGAGACTTGAGTCTGTCGTTCGCTGCCCAGAACAGTGCCCGGCTCTTAGGAACTCAGTAAGTGCTGGCTGGAGGAGGGACGCACGGACAGATGGGCGGGTGGGCCTTGTGTGTGGGGTACGGGTGCAGGGGCTCCCCCTGCCCTCCCAGGGCTGACAGGGCACCCTCTGGCCCCAGCCATGGACTTGGAGCTCCACGCAGATCTCATCCCTGCAGCTCTGGCTGGACACGGAGACGTGGCATCCCCTGGCCCTGAGGCAGCAGCATCTCTGAGCAGCTGAGAAGCACCAGCTCAGGCTTCTTGGGGTCCTGCTTGGGGACAGCAGTGGGAGGTGACAGCCATCCCATGCATCCAGGATCAGGGGCTTCCCGGGACACAGGACTTAGTTCTACAGGGTTTTCCAGGAAACAGGGCTTTTAGTGCTAAAACCAGCCACCCAAGCAAGGATGGGAGACCCCAGCCTGCCACCAGCTGGTGCCTCTGGGTTAAGAGAAACTTATGCAGAGCAGCTTCCAGGGTTCCAGGGTGAGGCGTTCCCTCTGGCGCCCAGCTCTGCGAGGAGATGGCGCTTGTGTTTGTGTGAAGTAGAAAGCAATGTCCACTTCCCCCCGCCCCTTGCTGAGTGTCCTTGTGCAGTGAGCAACATGTACAACTGTACTTGATAGCGCCGTACCAGGCCTTTCCTGTCCCTGCAGTGTCTCTGGGTCCAGCATATCCTCTGGCAGTGAGTGTGGGGTTCACAGGGGCGATTACTAATGATCAGGGCTGTGGGCCTCAGCTCAGCTGCTCCGGAGTCCCCCAGAGGGCATGATGACACATAGAGCTGCTGAGATGGGTCCTGAAACTTCGAATTCCTAACAGCCTCCCAGGGCTGCTGCTGCTGGTCCAGGGATCCCACCTTGAGAACCGCCGGATGAGGGTGGGTCGCAATTCCCCGGAAGGCAGCAGGTGCAGGAGCCAGTGAGCGAGGGCCCCACCGAGGGTCCAGAGGCGAGAAAGCTGTTCTCCCTACGTGGGGCGGAGTCCAGCTAGGGAGAGAGTGACACCTGGTGGCTTCTAGCCATTCATGTGAGGCCCTGCTAGTGTCTCCTGCTGCAGAGGACACCCCGGCGGGGGCAAGCCAGTCTCTGCCTGAGCCCACCTGGCCCCTGTGGGCTGCTGCCTGGCTGCGCAGGCCATGCCCCCTCCTGCCAGTCCTAGGTCTCACTGGCACCACGTGGTGGGGCCTCCTGCATGTGGGCCGGCCCTGCTCTCCCGTGGGCCCCCAGGGACCCTGAGTGCGAGCCCCTTGGTCCTTGGACGTTAAATGGCCTCACAGGACAGGGGGGTTGGGCCCTCAGAGGCCTGGAGGCTGGGGCACAGCCCGCCTCGGCCCTAGGGTGGGCGCCGGGGGCTCTGCAGGGGCCGGCGGCCAGCACCAGGCCGAGCTGACCCACCCAGGGACGGCGTCTCCAGGGCTGGAGCTCCCACGAAATGACTGACTGAACTTTGAGGACTTTGGCCACAGGCTCCACCGGTCGTCACTGGGGCTCTGGGATGTGAGACCTGGGGGGCGACACTGGGCGGAGAGGGGTGGGCAGGCGTTCCCAGGACAGGGCACATACATTACTGCAAGGTACAGGAATGTTCCGGATGAGCGGAGGCCGTGGAGACAGGCAGCTGGGCCTCGAGGGTCCTGGGGGAGGCTGGGAGCACGTGTCCCTGCTGGGTGCGGCCCACGGAGCTCTGTGGTCTGCCACCCCCCTTCTGCAGGTTTGAAACTGTGTCCCAGCAGAAAATTAAATACGTGCAGGGCTCCGGCCCCGGTCCCCGCCTGGTCACCCAATCTCTCTGGGCCACACGTTTTTGATCTGTGCAGTGGAAACAAAGATGGTTGCTACTCAGGGTTGCTGGGCCAGCAGCGGCCCCCCGGGTGCCCGCGTCAGGGTGCACATTGGCGGCAGTCGTGGGAGAGGCGGCTCCGTCGCGCAGGAAGCGGAGGAAGGAGGCTCAAGCAGCTGGGCGGTGGCCCAAGGGCGCTCGGCAGGAGCGGCGGGTTCACCTGGCCTCTCTCCATCCAGCAGGCCGTGAAGCCCGCTTAATCTTGGCGGTGGCCTTCAGACGGCTCCGCCCAGCAGGGTGTGGCCTGGCTGCCGGGCCGGGAGGAGGGCCCGCTGTGAGTGGCAAGGCCCTGCCCGGGCCCCAGGATCCACCAGGATGTCTTTAAAGTCAGCGGCTGTAGCCAACGAGGACAGAGCTAATAGCGCCTCTGAAGTCCCTGCGCCGTCTGCTCTCCTGGGTGTCTCCTGCCCGTGTGTGGCTGTCCGCCTGGGGGGTCCCGGCTCTGCAGAGCTCTGCCCCTGGCTGCCCACCCTCCAGACCCAGCAGAGGACCCAGCGGAGGACCCCGTGGACAGCGGCAGGGCACGCCGAGTCCTAGAGCGCGCTGGGCAGGGGCAGCGGGGTAGTGGCCCTGGCTGAGCGTCCCCTGTGCAGACGGGCTCAGGGGTGGGTTTGCCTGAGATGGTGTCTCTCCCTGTCCCAGATGAAGGTCACCGTGTCCAAAGGAGGCGACCGGGACAGCGATGACGACAGCGTCCTCGAAGCCGCCAGCTCCCAGCGCAGCAGCTCTCGGGACCAGCTCAGTGACGTGAGTGCCGGACCGCCGCACCTGAGCTTGCCCGCATCCAGGGGTGGCCCGTCTGGCGGCCGGCCAGCCAGGGCATGTCCTGCAGGAAGCCACCGGGTGGGGCCCTGGGAGTTCCCCAGCAGGCTTTGTGTTGGCAATCGGCATTTTGCCTTCCTTGAAACTTGATTTTTGCCAGTCAGGACCCTTCCCGTGAGGAAGGATTTAACTGAAGGGAAACAATTTGGGGCAATATTAAACTTGCCGTTGAGGCTGCCCCTGCCAGCCTCTGGGCACAGGGACGAGGAGGGCGGAGCAGGCTCCACAGAGGTGTTGGGAGCCTGAAGCGTTTACTCAAGTCGGAAGATGCTTGTCCCACCTGGAGCAGCTCCAGCCGTTCGGATGTGCCTGGCCAGGAGAGGCACCCGCTGACCTGGGTCCCTGAGAGGGTCCCTGGGCTCCAGGTCCCCGGGGGAGCCAGCAGGGGAGTCAGATGGGGGCCTCAGAGCCCAGCCCTAGGGATGGCCAGGCCCCCCCACACCTGGGGTCTCCCACACCCCAGGGGCGTTCCAGGCCAAGGTAGATGCAGATGGGCCCGGGGAGGCCCCTGCAGTGGCCTGGGATGGCAGGTGTCCTGCAGGACTCTGTTACCACTTAGATGGGGGCCTGGGAGAGGCGGGAGGGGCCTCGCTGCCCTTGTTGCCGCAAGATGGGAAAATAGGTCGGTAACCGTCTGGGGCGCAGGGAGCTCTAGCTAGCTGCCCTCTAATTGCCAGCCCCGGTGTGAGGGCGTGTTCTGAGCACAGCCAGGCAGCCACACGGGGACGGTTCTGCCCCCACTGACGGGCTGCGGCTGGCTGGTGGGGCCCGGCCAAAGCCCGGGCTGTGTCCCCAGGGTCCCTGAGGGGAGGCCCCCCCAGCTGGGCTCTGCCTGGCAGTGACCCCCAGGAGCTGGGGTGGGCCCTGGGGAGGGTCTGTCTGGGGAAGGGATGGGGGTCTGCCCCTGTTCTGCAGAGGGGCTGCATCCCCCCTTTGGCTGGGCACACCCTCCGCCCCGCCCCCACCTGCCCAGCCGCTCCAGGAAGGTGCAGCGCCAGCCCCTGGGAGCTGTGCCACCCACGCCCAGTGCCGAGAGCCCAGCCCCACTTGCTGCTCAGCAGCCACGCCCCGTCACTGCGTCCTGCAGTGTGGTGAGGCAGTGAGACGCACAGCTTCTGTCCTGATGGCCCCGAACGTCCATTTGAGCCAGAGGGGCCCCACCGAGGGTGTTGGGGTCCCCACCCTCCTGCCCTGATGCCTGAGGCCCCTAGCCTGTCAGGCCCCCTGTGGTGACCCCTCCTCAAGGTCTCCTCCTCTGGGAAGCCTTCCCTGACCATCCTCCCTGAGGTCCTGCAGCTCTGGACGCCTCTGGGGTGATGGGCACAGGAGGCAGCCCCCCATGACCACAGGGCTGTGGGCTACAGTGTCCTTCCTGCTTTGAAGAACTCTCTCCAGGCGGGTCCTCCCTTCTTGGGGGCGGTGAGCTGGCCATGGACACCTGTGGGGGTGACCCCTTTCCCAAGCCCCCTGCAGAGCTGCTGCAGGACCCGCAGCTGGCCCAGCCCAGGCGGACGGGGCGGGAGCTGGCAGAGTCACGGGCAGCAGGGTGTAACCCTTGCTGCGCAACTCGGCTTCCGCCCTTGCGGCCCACTGGGGAGGGTGTCTGGCAGCCGTCTGGGGTCAGGGCATCTGGACCTGTCTCTACCGGACAGACGGCTGCTGTCAGGCTCAGAGCTGGGGGCAGAGGGTCTGGCCGGGGGGTGGTGTCGGGGCCACTCGTCACTGACTGTGCTTCCTTCCTTCCTGCAGAGCTCGGCGCAGGCAGTCTCAGGGAGAGGCTACTCCGTAAGTCCCCTGGCCTTCACCTTGCCCGCCGGGAGGCTCCCCCCTAAAGGGTCCCACCCCCTGCACCCCGCTCCCTCCTCAGCGCCCGACAGGTTCTGGCCCCAACAGCGGTGGAGGCCGAGGTGACGAGAAGCATCCTGTTCGGGGCCCTGTGGAGGTTCAAGGGGCCGGGTGGGGCTAGCCCTGGCGCTGGGACCCCCGCGGGAGCCTCCAAGTGGTCTGTGGGCCCCAGGAACCAGGGTCCGATGCAGCCATGCGTGAGCAGCTGCCTCCGCCCTGCGCCCCATCTCTCCCCAGCCCAGCCAGAGAGGCTCAGGCTGATGCCCAGAGAGCCGCCACGGCCCGCACGGCCCCACACAGCGGTTGCCAGGAGGAAGACGTACGCGCAGTCTGTGTGATGGGGTTGTGGCCCATGGGAGGGCGAGTCACGTGTTTCTGAGTGTGCCTGTGTGTCCCCGTGGGAGGTGACACAGCTGTGCTGTGGCCGACACCCTGTCCCAGCTGGGTTGCGGCAGGAGCCTGCCCTTGCCGTCTGCTGGGGAGGCCTGGCCGGCACCCCCTGCTCCCCCAGGAGCAGCCCTGCCGCCTGATGGCTTCATTTCATTCCTCCCAAGTGTCAAGAGGAGCGTTAATGACACCATAAAACCCAGAGCCCTGTAAAGTTATTTCTGCAGATTTACGGCTGCACCGGCTCACTCGGGGCTTAGGGAGGGGCTTGGACTCCGCCCACCTTGTCTGGGCAGCCCTGACAGGCTGCAGCCCTGGCGGGGCCCTCTCTAAATCACAGCGGCGTTTTAAGGGCACGTGATCAACCCATTAACCGCCTGGCATGGCCCGGTCCCCTCCAGCCTGTGGCTCCCGCTGGTCGCTGAGGAGTCCAGGCCGTGAGTGGACCCCAAGCCCCTGGGCCTCGGGGAGTCTGGGTGGGGTCAGCCGCATGCCTGGGTGCGGGTTCGGGGGCTTGGCTGGGCCTCCCACCTCCAGGCCCCTGTCTGAGGGTCTGTTTGAGCCCCGAGACCCTGGGCTCTGCCTCAGCCTCTAGCCCTGGTTTGGCCACCGTGTCCCCGAGTCCTGCCCTGGGGTGGCCGGTGGAATACACTTTGGGAAGGGGTCTCTGTGGCGGCCACCTGAGGGTGCTCTTCCCAGGCAGATGTCACAGCCTCCTGTAGCGCGTGGCCTTGGGTAGCCATGTTGTCCTGTGTGTGCTGGGACACAGCCTCCTAGGGTGGCTGTGGGTGCCCCTGAGGTGCCACCGTGACCGTGAGTGGCGGCCCCTCCACGTGGGGTCCTGCTCAGGCAGCCGGTGGTGCCCGGTGTGTGTCCAAATGGGGACACGCACCTTCCCCAGATCCCAGGGAAGCTGGGGGTTCTGGGGCGGGAGGAGCAGTGTCCTGTGTGTGGACTCATGTGACATTTGGGGCATCGGGCAGGGGTCCTGCTGGTTTGTCAGGGATCGGGGAGAGCTGTGCCCGTGTCCCAGAGGGGCAGCGTGGCTGGGCCAGGGGTGTCCCGTAGACGCCCCTGGGTGCGTGAGTCTCCCGCCCTGAGCACCGGTACCCTCTGTCTGCTTCTACCCGCTTCGCCAGCCAGGTCTTCTCCCCCAGACGCTGCCGTGAATGTTGCCTGAAAACGCTGTAATTAACTCGCCAGCTGCCTGCAGCTGAACCCCCAACAGCCGCGACACAGAAGCGACAGATGGCGGCGGGGGTGGGGAGGGCTCCCCTCCGCGCAGTGGGAGCCCCACAGGGCCCCAGGCCTGCAGATGGTCCCGTGTGTGCCTCGCGCCCTGACATGGGCAGATACGTGTGTCAGACCTGGCGTGTGCAGACGGGACCCTGGGTCCACGGCACAGTCACCCCTGGCCCTGGTGGCCCTCAGAGCCCCAGGCTGTCACGGCCCCGGTGGGCCTCTTGTACCGTTGGCGTGTGGGCGGCAGGTGGGAGCCGTGCCCCCTTCCCAGAGGGGGTCGTCCCCCGAGAGCGTCCCCAGGCTGGAGGCCAAGTCGGAGCTGCGCCGCCCCAGGGCTGGGGAGCAGGGCCTGGCCAAGGTGACCTGTGTGCAGGAGTAGGGGCAGGACCCGGGCGAGGGAAGGATTCAGGGTGGCTACCATCCCGTGTCCAGAGCAGGACTTCACTGTGGGGCCCTCAGACATGCGTGTGCGTGCTGTGTTTCGGACTGCCGTGTGTGTACCTGTGTGTGCGTGTATATTTGGGTGGGGCTGTGCGTGCCTTGGCTAGAGGTGTCATGGGTTGTCTCTGGGTCTCTGCATTTGCATGTGTCTCTGTGTGCCTGTGTATCTGTGCGTGTGCTGCAGGCGTGTTCCTCTGTCTTCCTGGGCCACTCTGGATGCTCACGGCACATGTGTGCCGTGTGTCCAAGTGCACCCCTCGCAGCCCACCCACCTGTGGTTGGGGCCTCAGACCGCCTCTCCCGACGCGTCCCTGCTGTGACACGGGGCGTTTGTCACCCGACCTCGTTCTACAGCCCATACTTAGAGGTGGTTTGATTTTGCCAGTATTTATCTCCATGAAACCCTCGATTACTGCTCGTCCTCAACAGCTTCTGTCCTGAAAGCTCTGCTGTCAGATGTTCGTTAGCTCCGTATGATTAGTTAGAAATTAATGTTCTTAATTTGGTTGCTTGGGGAACATGGCGATCCCGCCTGTCTCTGGTGAAGCAGGGGCTGAGGGTTTCCTTTATTAAAGAGAAATGAGAATCTATAAACGCCTGCTGGGGCCACAGCTGCCCTCCCCAGGCCCAGGGTGCGGAATGTTCTGGAAGGGCCTACCCCGCCGGTGTGGCAGGTAGCGTGCTGCTGCCGTGGCCGGCCGTGGGGCAGGTGTCTGATCACCGGCGTCATCGGGACTCCCAGGTGCTCACTGCACGTGTGAGCTGTGCCCGGGGTCTGTGTGCCCCTGCTCTCTCCAGGCGGGGACACTGAGGCACAGGTACCCAGCCTTCGTGAGGAGACTCTCGCCGCCCCGTCCTCCGGGGCCCTACCCGGACAGCCCTCCTCTGCCCACAGTGCCACCAGGCCGACCCGCCCGCGGGTGGAGGGCGAGAGAAACCCTTCACTTCTGCTGTCCCTCCTCCCTACAACCAGCCAGTGCTGAGCGTCCGCTGCGCCGGGTCAGCAGACAGGACAAGCACACTCGGGCTCCGGGTCCCATCACAGTGGTGGGAAATGAAGCCGATGAGCAGCTGCCCTGGCCCGAGGCTCCAAGTGCCGTGGCGGGAAGGGGGCAGGGCCAGGGTGCACACAGTGGGCAGTGAGGCAGGGCTGCGAGCAGGTGCAAAGGCCCTGAGGTGGGTGTGCAGCCAACCCGGAGAGGGAGGGACAAGAGGTGGAGCCAGGGTGGGGCGAGGCTGGGGAGGAGCCAGTGCAGCCCCCCAGGGAGGCGAGGGTATGTCTGGGGAGGGTGGGTGCAGGCAGAGACAGAGCATTCCTCGGGCTGGAACCGTCTGCTGTACCTGCTGGGGGTTGGGGACCCCTTCACTTAGGGTGCGATTAGCTGATTGGCTTCATGACTTCTGGAGGATTTCTGAAAATTAATTTTAAATCGTGGGTCAGGCTGCAAACGACTGATTTCCTCAGGAGCCTCCCTGCGCTGATGGCAGTGCCTCCCCACTTGCGGCTGCGGCCCAGGTGGCGCTGGCGTGGGGCGGCCCTGGACTGTGGCCCTGGAGGGCACCGGGCGGGGCTCTCTTCACCAGCTGCAAAGAAACGATCTGCTATTTAGCAGCCAGTATGACACGCCCTGCATGGGAAGCCCCACAGGCATGTTGGTCCGTGTGGATGCATGACACATTGCCCCAGAATTCAGCGGCGTATCCCGTGGCCTTCAACTTGTGCATGGTCTTGCGGGTCAGGATTTAGACAGGGCCCCTCGGGCCACTTGCGCTCCCTGAGGTGTGGACCTCACAGAAACGCCACGTGCTCTCCGCAGCGGGCTCTGTGTGTGCTGGTTGGGCTTCCTCACAGCATGGCAGCCAGCTTGGGGGACACAGGTCCTCTGGGGGGGCCCGTGTTCACCCCGTGGCTGCTACCTTGCCGGGTCCTTTTCTGCTGACCCTGGCCGTCCTCTGCTGAGGAGACACCCAGGCTCTCCTGGCCTTGTCCAGGGGCTCGGGCAGGGAGGGAAGGGGCCTTCGGGGGTGCTCTGGGGTCCTAGCTCCCGCCGTGGGGACTGCCTTGCTCCTGGGCATGGCGCTCTGCAGGGGGCCTGCAGCTCTTCTGCTGGCAGCTGTCCCTGTGCGCCCTGTCGCGTGGCTGGCGGCTGGGACCTGTGGAAGAGGCTCCCCGCAACCCGCCTGGGGTTTCCTCCCTGCTCCCTGGGGCAGGCGTCTGAGGCCTCCGCTGGCACACGTACGTCCAGCTGCGCAGGGGGAGGGCGCCGTGGGCAGCTGTGCCCAGACGTCTGTGGGCCGCCGCTCCTGGCACTGCTCCTCCCAGCTTTCACTCTGCCTCCCTGAGAGGGGCCCGGGAAGCACCTCCCAGGGACGTCATGAGCACGTGTGGGTCACGCGTCTGGCTCTGAGGGAAGTGACGCTGCCGCTGTTTGTGGCCACCTGTTCTTGACACTTGAAGCCACGTGGGCTGTGCTCAGGGACTTCCAGCCTCCAGGGGATGGCACAGAGCTCGGCTGCCCCTCCGGCTGCTTCCTGGCTGAGCCCGCAGGCGTCAGGGACGAGGGGAGGGGGACGTGTGGGCTGACCGCGAAGCACACGCAGGGTGGAGCCACCGGGCCGCGGAGCCCTGGCCAGTGGGCTGTGGCCGTGGCGCTCACCCCTCCCTCGAGCCCCAGGGAGCCCCCTGACCCCGCGCCACCCCTCTGCAGCCCCTAATGGCTGGACGACCTGCATGCTCCGGCTGGTGGGGGCCACTGCTGACGCCCAGCAGCTGCCCCTGCGCCACGTGGGCCCTGTCTTTACGAGGCAGGTTTATGACTTTTATTGTGCTGCTTCTTGAGCCTCTTCCGAGCGGCCATAATTTGAACAAAAGTAATAAAAACCCACCAGCCTCTCCCTGGAGTCAGGGAGCCGAGTTCTCCGGACTTCTGAGCACAGCGGAGTCTTCCAGGCCGGCTGCTGGGGACGTGGCCCTGTGCAGGGACGGCGGCATGGGGGCCACGCTGAGCCCTCCTGTGAGGGTGGAGCCTGCACCTGGCCGGCCTCCCTCGCGTGCGCCCACACAGCCGTCCCCGTCCGCCCGGCCACACGTCCCAGAGTGATGGGTGACGGAGGGATAGACAGGAGCGAGAGCGGCCGGCAGGTGAGGTCAGGCCAGAGCCCTGGTGGAGGCGCGTCAGTGTGGCAGGTGGCAGCCCTGGGAGAGGGAGGAGAGAGGGCGTGGGCAGGGGGCTGCGGGGCCAAGGGCCGTGCAGGGCACCACCTGTCCACATCTGCCCCCCCCGTTATGTGGTAAAGGAATTGGCCAATTCACATGACTGAAAAGGGGCTGGCTTCAGACAGGGCTTGTTCCAGCAGCCCGAGCACTGCCGAGGGGTTGGCTCACCTCTGGGCAAGTCCTCAGAGGGAGGTGGAGGTGCCGTCAGCAGGGGCGGTGGGGATGTGAGCTTCTGGGAGGTGACCGTCCTACTGCCCGCTTCTGCGTGGGGCCTGGTGCTGTGGGCTGTGTCACCCGCGGCACTCGTCACGGGCCTCACCAGGCTCAGCGTGATGGGAGCGCCTCACGCCTGACGGTATTTCCCGTGATTTCTAAAAGCCTCCCCCGCCCCCCACACTTTTATTTTAAACTGACAACTGTCCCGTGGAAGAGGCATCGCTCCCCTTTGCAGAGGCAGAAACTGGGGCACAAAGCGGAGCCCACCCTATGCGGGGTGTGTGGGTGGGGCTGACGGATTTGGTGCTCCCTGCCCCCCTGGAGACAGGAGTGGCACTTTGTAGGGACGGCCCTGCCCGCAGAGACATCCTGGAGGACTCCACTCGCCGTCTGCCCCACAGAGGGTGTGCACCACTCTGGTCGATGTATCTTATCTCGTGGCTTCGTGGGCCAGGACCCAGCGGGGCTCAGCCAGTGGGTGACTCTTCTGCTCTGTGTGGCATTGCCTGGAGTCACCTGGGGATGGCCAGCAGGTGGCTGGGCGGGAGGTCGGGGGCCGTGCTCACACACCTGGCTCCTGCGCGGGGTGATCGGGCCTCTCCGTGGCGGCCCAGGGCTCTCACAGGGCCTTCCTAGTAGGGTGGTGGGACGGCTGGGGCTGGGCCAGCAGGCGTCACCCTGCCACACTCTCTGGTCAGAGCCCTTGCAGGCCAGCCCCGGTTCAAGGGGAGGGCTGGACCCCGGCCTCAGTGGGGGATGCCGAGGCAAGAGCTGCTGCCCTCACCTGCCAGCAGCAGCCTCCCCGCTACTGGAGAAGTCCCCACCGTCCACGGGTGGTGGCTGGCGGTGGTCCTCCGTGCAGGTGGCAGCACCTAGGGCGTGCGGGGGAGCGGCCCAGGGTGCCCGCTGGAGCCGAAATCCAATTATGCGGAACAGGCCAGGGTGCTGTGACACGGAGGTTAGGAATTAATGTTAACACTGTTTCTGGTTAAGACTTTTTGTGTCGATAAATAATTCATGAGGCAGTTAGCGCTTTGAGTCTGACAACACGAGAATATATTAATGCCGTGGGCTCCAGGAAAGGTCAGCCGCGCTCGCAGGGCCTGGGGCATCTTTTATTCATTCCCTGACACGGGCGCATTAATTATTCCGGCCCAGCCCGGGCTGCACAGGGAGTCGCTAATGAGAAAAGGGAGAGAGGGCTGGAGAAGCATAGGTACCCGCTGCCGCGATGTGGACGGGGGCGTGGAAGGGACCCCGGTAAGGTCCGAGCCGCGGACGGGGGTGGCAGGTCCTGGCGCTCAGGGCCCCGAGGGCGGGGGCGGGGGAGCAACAGCAGCAAGTGTGGCACGTGGGGGGGCGGCATCTGAGCAGAGACCAGAGGGGCTCAGGGTGCTGGAGGGTGTGGGATGGCAGCCCCAGGAGGGAGCAGCCTGTCACGTGTGGAAATGTGTATATGTGACAGTGTGTATGTGCGTGTGTGTGCATGTGTGTGTGTGCATGTGAAAATATATGACTGTGTGTGTGAATGACAGCTTGTGTGTATCCATGAAAATGTGTGACTGTGTGTGCATTTGTAGATACACAGGAATGTGAGTGCACACGTGTGTGTGACTGTGTGTTCCTGTGCACTTAATCACGGTGAGGCTGGCGGTGGGGTGGAGGAGGCAGAGCCCCGGCAGGACCCCGGTGGAAGGGCCTGGCACTGCCCCGTTGCTGCAGGGTCATGTGACGCGCATGGCATGGGGCGAAACCCGCAGAGCGTGTGGCCCACGGCAGAATTAACAGGATTTTGCGCCCTCGGTGAAGCTGTCCACGTACGCAGTTCCCCTTCAGCATATAGAGTCAGGCTGCCGCGGGCGCGTCCCAAGCGCAGGACCCCGTGACGCAGCCGGGCCAGGGACTGCCCGCGCCGAGCTCCGCGCCCGTCCTCCTCCCGCCCGCCTCCCGAGGTGGTGAACTCGGAAGAGTGGAAAACCAACTGCCGTCCAGCGTTCCTTGCTGTTTGCGAGAAAATCAGACAGTCATCTTGTGGTTTGTAGAGCAGCTAAGCTCAAGGCTCAGGTGATACGAAGTAGGCTATTAGCTCTGCGGACATCTCGGAACATTCCGGAGCTGCGGCAGGTGCTGGGGTGGGAGCTGAGGGTGGCGGCAGGCTGGGCCTATGAGGAGTCTGGTTCTAGGTTGTCCTCGGATGGGAGTTGGGAGGGACGGCCCTTTTCCAGGCTGGCTTCCCTCCTGCCCAGAGCACCTGCCACACGCCCGCAGATCGCACCGACCTCAATAGCGCAGCCCCGGCCTCCCCGTGCCCCCAGCGCTGGTGCCCTTGGGCAGAAATGCCGCTGGAGATGGAGCCTGGGGGTGGGACGCAGCCCCCGCCTCCCCCCGGCCCCTCTGCTGGCTGCAGAGCCGTGTCCTCCCCTCTGCGGCCGCCCAGGGAGGGCGCGGAGGCCGCCAGTGCTGGTGCGGTGGGCGCCCCGCTCCCTACCAGCTGCCCATGGCGGGGTCCCTGCAGGGCCAGAAGTCGGCCAAGGACGGTGCAGGTCGTGCACGACAGGGTGGGCTCCGGAGGGAGACTGCAGAGCCCAGACCTCTCTGGGGGCCCGAGGGTGCCGCCTCCCCAAGGACCCCTGGCAGGGCTGCCCCTGTGCTGACCCTGCCCTCCCAGGCTCCGGCTCCAGCTGGGCCTCTGCGCAGCCCCTGGAGGCAGGCGGGCCTTGGCTACTAGGCTGTAGTCACTTAATTGCTGGTTAATTGGGTAATTAGTGCTTTGTTTTGCTTTAAAGCCTAAACACTCATAAAAACTGAATTAGCTGAATAAACAAGAATGGAATTTTCAGGCCCCACTGCTCATCTTGCGGAATAATCTTGCGGAATAATCGGGTTTCCTGGGGGCCTCCCCAATGGTGGGACCCTGGGCAGAGGGCCAGCCTGGCCTCGGGCTCAGGCCACAGGTTCCAGGCCTGGATTCGGGATTGAGGCCGCCCAGCCCCTCCTCATCAGGAGACAGGTGGGGGCTGCAGGGCCCGACCACCTGGGACCCACCCCAGCCCCTTCCGGGGCAGCCGGGGTGCCCGTGCCACCACTCTGGGCGAAGTGGGGGGGTCTCGGCAGCAGGGGCTGCTCCTGGGGGAGGCGGCTTGGCCAGGGCCCCACCCCATCCCGCCTTATCTCCTCCAGCCAGGTGCTCCTGGCTCAGCCACGGGGCCCCCTTCCCTGCGTCACCCTCGGAGCGCACCCCGGCGGCCCCCACCCCTCGCCCCAGCCCTCCCCCCTCCCCTGCCCACACAGCCCCTGCCCTGCACGGTGGCCTCCTCCCCCAGCATCACTGTGCCCTCCTCGCCAGCCCCTCAGGGCGGCCTGGGCAGGTGTCCCCCGCGGGGCACAGGCAGGAACGGGTTCCAGGCCCCAGAGTCGCTTCAGCCGCCCTCCTGGCCAGGGGTGCCGCACGATGTTGGGGCTACTCAGCCCGAGGAGCCTCTCCCAGCATGTCCGGGCTGCCGCAGGCCCCCCCTGCTGCCCGCGTGGCCTCACGTGGCTGCAGAACCAGGCTTCAGGTGCCCCAGGCCCTGCCCTGCCCAGTGGGGCCACCCTGGTGTCGGGGACTCCTCTCCCTGCCGGCCCTACAAGCCCAGACGCCAGCTCTGGGCCTGGGCTCGGCTGCTGGCCCTCCCTGACTTGCCGTGCGGCTGTGGCGAGTTGCTGTTCCCTCTGTGCCTCCACTTTGCACCTGCGAAATGGGCCCTTGCTACCGGGGCCCCTGTGGGGTGTGGGTGGACCACAGGCCCTGGCCTGGCCCCAGGCACTGTCCCCATGCAGGTGTCCATCTGCGGGTCCTGCAGGTGGGAGCGCCCAGGCCGCAGGCTCCTCCCCGCCCAGCGTCAGGCCTGTGGCTCCGGCACCTGCACCTCCAGCCCCTGCCCACGAGGGTCCCCAGCCCCAGGGGACAACAGGATGACCAAGGACCTTTTCAGCAGGACTCAGATCCCAAAACGCTCTCGTGATCTGATCATCGCGGGGGCATCTCCGCTAGTTCCCTTCTCTCTAGGCTGCTCCCAGCCCCAGGGCCACACTGATGCTGGTTCACGGGGCTTACGTTAGCTGAGTTGCTTAATTGGAATGTGTTCCGCATCCGCACGGAGCACACAGCACGGACAAGGCGAGAGGGAGCGGGGACAGAGGCCACTCACACTGCCCGCTCGCCGCGGTGGCTCCCACTGCGCCCATGGGCGCTGGTGCCGCAGGCTCAGCATAGGTGGGTGGAGTGGCCGCCCACCCCACGGGCCATGCACTCACGCTGGGCTCTGCCAGGATGCCAGCATCACACGTGAGGCCCTGAGCACCAGCACACGCCGGGGACAGGCGGGCACACGGCAGGTGCACGGGCCAGGGATTCCCGTGAGGCACTCGGCCTGGGCACTCGGCATACCTGCAGGGCCACGTGGAGCACACGTGTGCACACCTCAGGCCTCAGGCGTTTGGCCCAGGGTGGGGCTTCAGCGTGGCTGGTCCCAGCGGCCCAGACCTCCTGCCCGAGAGGCTTACTTGGGTCCCTCCCACACCCACTGGCCAGAGGGACATAAATTCTGCTAATGTTCACAGTTCCTCAGGCCTGCAGGTGACCGTGTTGTGGGAGGAGGGGTCGAGAGCCCCCTTCCCCCCAGCTCTGCAGGCCGAACCTTCAAGCGCAGTTGTGCAGCTCGAGCACTGCAGCAGGGCAGACACCAGGCCCACACTGGCCATGCTGAGCCAGCCACAGCCCTGGGACCAGACATGTCACCTGAGTGGGACGCTGGGAGGTGGGAGCAGACACTGGCAGTGTTTCTGGCCCCTTCCTCCAGGGCAGGGCCCTGACCCTCCCCCAGACAGCCCCTTGGCCCTCTGTGTCCCCACCCCCCCAGCGGGCTCAGCCCGAGGTCTCCTGCTCACGAACTTTTCATGCCTTGTGTGAGCCGTGGGAGAGGGCGGCCCCTCCAGCACCGCTGGGAAGCAGTCATCAATGTTCGCCTGAGAGAAGAAAGCCGCCTTTCTGTGGCTGCTTCATAGCTGTGCTGATCTGTGCCGCCTGGTCTCGGGGGTGGTGGGCGGCTCTGGAAGGCGTGAGGGAGGCCCCTCACCAGCTCATCTAACCCGAAACCCACCCCCGTGCGTGGGCACTGCTGTCTCTGCTGAGGGAGCTGAGTCGACCTGCTCAGGGTCTCGCTGTGACAGGGAGGCCAGACCGGGCTCCGGGATGTGCTGGTCGGGCTGGGTGGGCCGTTCTCCGTGGGTGACCAGGCCCTGGGGCTCGAGGCCAGGGAAGCTGGGGAGGCAGCGGGAGCCACGGGAGCTGCCACGTGGGGACGTGGTTTCCCGTTCTCAGTAGGAGGCAGCAGTGAGTTTTCGTGAGAAATCTCCCGGTTTTTAAATGTTGGCAGCAAATGTGAAAAATGATGAATGCGGCCAAACCAAGCAGGAGGGAGGGACTAGGCCCAGGGTTCAGGGCAGCACCTACTCCCCTGGCCACTCATCAGAGTCACCTGGCACCCCCAGGCTTCCCGGTTTAAGTGGTGTGGGGGTCCCAGGTAAGCCAGGGTCACGGACAAGAGTGGGCATTGCCAGGGCCGAGATTACCTCCCAAAACCCCCAGGTGGGAGTGCAGCCACTCCAGGGAAGAGGGGGGTCCTCGCTCTTGGTTTTCGAGGGAGGCAGTAAGAATGGAGGTGGTGGTGGTGAGGATGATGATGGTGATGGTGGTGAGGATGATGGTGATGGTGAGGATGAGGATGATGGTGGTGAGGATGATGATGGTGATGTGAGGATGAGGATGATGGTGGTGAGGATGATGATGGTGATGGTGAGGATGAGGATGATGGTGGTGAGGATGATGATGGTGATGGTGGTGAGGATGAGGATGATGGTGGTGAGGATGATGGTGATGGTGAGGATGAGGATGATGGTGGTGAGGATGATGATGGTGATGGTGAGGATGATGATGAGGACAGCGGTGATGATGGCGGTGAAGATGATTGTGATGATGATGATGGTGATGAGGATGGGGTTGATGGAGATGATGGTGCGGATGGTGATGGTGGTGGTGAGGATGACACCATCACGTATATATTATACGACGTATCTGGCACTATTTGGTGTTTTGCACATATTCACTCACATGAGCCACACAAGTACCCTGTAAGTGGCTTTTGTCCCTGTTTTACAGAGGCATAACCTGAGGCACAGAGAGGTCAAGGGACTTGCCCAAGGCTGCACAGCATGGGGTGTCAGTGCTGCATCAGAGCAGGCATCTCAGCCCTGAGCCCTGCCCACTCCACAGGGAGGGCTGAGGCCTGGAGGGACCCAGGCCTGCGAAGCTGGTGAGGTGTCGGGGTCCAGGGCCCCGACCCTCCGTGAGCACCACACCTGCCACCTCTGGGCCGGGGAGGGACCCTTGACACCTTTGTGGCTGGGCAGGTGCAGGGGGGATGGAGCCTCTGTGCCCAGCGGAGAGTGAGGCCCTTCTCGGCCTCGTCCTAAACGCCCGGACGGGGGACCCCAGGGGAGGGCTGGGCCACGGCTATGCAGCCAGGAGAGGCCCATGCTGCCTCCTGCCCTGTGGGAAGGATGCCCACCCTGGGGGTCTCGCCCGGCCTACAGGGCCGCACGGTGTCGGGCTGCCGGGACGCAAAGCCTGTCGGCTCAGGGAGGACCCTCCCTCCCCAGGGGCCCAGGCCGGGTCATCACTTCAAGGCCGCCTTTGTCACTTGTCACTAGTTGGAGGTGGCACTTCCTGGCTGCAGTGAGTGTCTGGTAAAGCACATTTTGCCAACTCTATGAAATTGTCACTGAGAACATTGTGGCCTTCAACCTGGGGGCGTGGCGGAAGGCAGTAAGGTTCAGTCACCCCTGCTAATCCAGCAGAGACCAGCCCGTCTGGGCGCCTGACCACCTCGCTGCGTCCTGGAGAGATTTGTTCTCAGCAACGTAATTCATTCGACAGGAACACATCATAGTTGCAGTTGCTGGGAAGGAGTTTTCCTTCCTTTTAATTCTTTTAGGGGAAAATTGCCATGGTTTCTAGAGTGGTGTATTCTTTCTAAAGCTCTGCTTACTGAAAATGGAAAACAAAGATGTGTTTTCTTGATTGTCACAATCTCGCGTTAACCAGCTAAGCTGTCAAATGGGTCCAATGACGCCGTCGAGTTTCCAATCCGGAGTGCATGCTATGAGATGGGACCCCTCCCTCTGCGTAGCCCCCACCCCGGCCGCAGGCAGTCCTGACCCTGGGCTCCCAGGCCCCTGCAAGGCCAGGTCTCCCAGCCGTCCCTGGGTCCCATCCTGTTGGGCTCACAAAGCATTGGGGTGTGGTGTGAGGTTCCTGCGTGGTGGGGCGAGGCTGCCCCACAGTTGCGGGCTGGGAAGGCCTCCTCGGGGTGCAGGGCCTGGTCCGGGGGGATCAGGGTCCTGTGCACCCCAGATGCAGGTCGGACTGGTGGTGCCTCTTTGTCCGTCCACCCAAGGACTTTGATTGGGGTCCAGCCAGTGCAGCCCCTGCAGCCTGGGCCGCTGGCCTGCGGACATTCCCCCGACACCAGCCCCCGCACCTGGCCGCACCGCGCCCCGGGCGGGGATGCTGTGGAGTGCAGGGCCCTGACTCACTGCTCTCTTCTTTGTCCCGCAGTGTGACAGCGAGAGCGGCTTGGACGACAAGGTAAGCCCAGTTCTCTCCTCTCCTGGACTCGGGCCGGGGTGGGCCTGGGGCCCAGGCGTCAGGTCGAGTTTTGTGGGGGCTTCTCGGGGCCAACGGATGTGCAGGGCTGTGGCCTCCTCAGGTGTGGCGGCACCAGGGTCGTGGGCCACCCGGGTCCCCTCTGACCACAGAACGCAGCCCGGTGGGCAGAGGTTTCCCAGGGAGAGTGGCCTGGTGCACCCGGCCCCGGCTCCTGGCCGCAGCGGGTAGCTGGGCTTGAGCCCTGAGACGGGCCAGGGCTTTGCTGCGTCTCTGGGACTTCCCAGCTGGGGCCGTAAACGTGCCCAGGAAGCGGAGACTCATGCTGATGGCAGCACATTAGCACGTCACGGTCAGCCTCCGAGTTCCAGCAGGATAAAGCCCCGTTAATCCAGCACTTAAACACAGCTCGGTTTAGCTCAGGAATAGCCACCGGGAGCCACTTCCTCTCGGAAGCGCGGTGGCAGGCCTGCCCTGGGGCCTGCTTTCCAGGTGCAGAGCCTGCTGGGACTCTCCTGGACCTGTCCACACTGCAGTTCTGAGGCCAGGGCTGGATACCGGCCCTTGGGGTACAGGGGCCCCCATCCCTGGTCATCTGTGGGCCCTGTGTGCAGAGGGGAGGGCTGCCCGGTGCTGGCTCTCAGGAAGCCCGTCCTGCCGGGAGCCGCTCCGCTCCGCTAGAGACCTGGGGGCTGGGCAGTGAGAACGCGCGTCTGTGGGGACAGCCGAGGCCCAGGCAGGCCCGTGTGCGCGAGGGCTGGATGCTGACTTTGGTTTCCAGGCAAGTTTCCGCGAGGTGGAATGGCGTTCGTCGTGGGCAGGTGTGTGCGGCGGACTAAGGGGTGTCTGCCGTGGCCTGTGTCTGGTCACAGTGGGGAGACCCCGGCAGGCCCTTTCTGAGCCAAGGGGCTTCGTGGCCAAGGGCGGTGGGGGCCGGAGTGTCGGAGCGCACCGAGGTGGCCTGGGATGGAGCAGGCCTGGGGTTTGAGATGCCCAGACGTTGTCATGGAAACCCGGGGCCGGGTCTGTGCTGGCTCCTTCTGTGCGGTGGCTGCGTGTGGACCAGCGCCCAGGCCAGGGTGCATCGGGGGTTTCGGGGGCCTGGGTTGCTGCGGCCATAGCGTCTCCACGCAGTGTACCCCCTTCTCACCCATCCCATGGGTGGACAGTGTCGGGGACGCACGGGGCGACCCCACAAGCAGCCACCGGCCGCACCAAGCCCCTGCCCGGTGGCTCCCCACCAGCCACAGACAGGAGTCATCATCCGTCCTGATCTCGTTAACGAAATTAGATTATGGGCACCTGGGAAAGTGCTGAGCCGGCTCGTCCCCTCAGCACCTGCTTTAATTTAAAACTGATTTTCGGAGAAAACGCTTTGCACAGCCGAGGGCTGCTCTGAGAGAGAAGAGGGGAGGGGTGCTCTGGGGGCTGGAAGGCTGCCAGGGCCTCCCCCACCCGCACCCCGCCTTCCAGAGAAGAAGCTAAGTTGCCACCGCCGCCCCCAGGCAGGCTCCTGTGTGCCCGCCAGGACACCCGCACCCAGGGGTTGACCCCAGCCTGCCAGGACCTGACCAGTCACCCTGGGCTGTGCCAGTCTGGGCAAGAGGAACGAGGAGACAATAGGAGAGAGTTCTAGAATGGGGTCGGGGCAGTCTGCAGACTGGCAGCTTCTTTCTTCCCAAGGCCCCCTGTGCAGCTGGGGGAGAACCCCGGCCCCGGTGGCTTTCAGAGTGGCTGTGCGGCAGCCATCCGCTCTGCTGGGCACGGCCCCCTCGGGACACAGCCCCCGTGACAGAGACAGAACCGGCAAACCTGGCCAGTGCCGTGTTCCTGGTCCCCGGCCTGGGCTCCCGCAGCGCTGCCCCTCTGCCCCGACCCAGGGACCTGCCCTAGTGAAAGCAAATGGAGCCACAGACCCCCCCGCGCTGTGCCCACATGCGCCGACTCGCTCAGCCCCTTGTGTGGCCTGGGTGGAGCGTGGCCCCAGCCCGTGGCACCCAGTGTCTGGTGGGGACTCAGGCACAGGGCAGGAGCAGCCTCAGCCACGCGCCAGGCCTCCCTGCTGCCTACTCCTTGTCCCCACCAAGACACAGGAACAGTGGCCTGGCTCTCTGCGCCCTGTGCGGCTGCCCCACCATGGAGCCAGGGCTGTCGCGTGGCAGGGCGGGGGCGTCAGTGCGGGGAACAGCCCCTGGGACTAGGGCGGAGTCTGTGCCCCGCCAGGCATGAGTGCGTCCAGGGTCACCTGTGCAGGCCACCGGGGCCCCTCCCCAGCACCAGCCGAGGACAGCCCTGGAGGAAGGCAGGTGGCCCCTCTGCACTGCCCATCCCCCACGGCCACCGCTCCCCAGGGACTTGCCTTGGCCTCTGCTTCAAGTCACGGTGCAGACACTTGGGGACGTTTTCCTCCAAGTGGACAGACAGGAGCCCCCCTCACCGCCGTCCCACTGTGCCCCAGCACCTCCTCCCCCTCTGGACCCTGCCCCAGAGGCCGCCAGCCATTGCCGCCCTGCGCTCCAGCATTGGCAGCTGGCAGGAGGCAGCGAGCGCTGCCAGAAGGCTCCGGAGCACGCGGCCAGATGGCCCCTCTGTGAATCTGCGGTTGGTGTGTAGTTGCTTTTTTATTGGAAAAATATGGGGTGAAAAATTGTGTGGGGCTCACCAGGCAGCCTGCTGGGCCCGGTCGGGTGGCCAGCTGGCCACGCTCCTCCCCAGCTGCCAGCGGCCACAGCAACCCCCGGCCCTGGGACGTCTGCAGCCGCCCACGGGAGGCACCCCCAGCGCGAGGCCTCCTCCAAAGCGCGACGCTGGGGCAGGCAGGTCTGGAAGGGAGGCAGAGGGGCCCTTCCTGGGGAGGACAGCCGACGCCACAGCAGCGCAGGGCCGGACACAGCAGAGGGGCAGACCCCACAGGCAGCCGCCACCCTCAGTCTCAGTGTTCCGTCTGCAAGACGGGGTCACGGTGGTGCCTGGTGCTGCAGCCTGGGCGGAGGCGAGGGCTCTTTGCCGTGGGCGCTGGTCCATGGGAGGCATGGCAGATGCTCTTGTGGTTGTCTCAGGACACAGACAGCTGGGCGGGCTTCCACACCTACACCTGCCTCTCCTCTCCAGCAGACCCTTCTTCCAAGGGAGCTCTCTGCCTGACTGGGGTCCTTTCTGAACTTCTGTCTTCTTATCTTTAAATTTCTTAGGTGCTGTTCTGAGAGCCGTGAGGACAGCAGGGCAGACTGAGGGACGGGTGGGGCTGGACACTCCTATGGGGCATCCCCTCTCAGAGGCTGGACCACAGTGGGGGCCGGGGAAGCCTGAGGTTTCAAGACCGTGACCACCAGAGAGAGCCCAGGAGTGGCCTTTGTCCCACCAGCGCAGATTCAGTGGAAGGTCTCAGGGGGATAGGCAGGTCCCACGGCCAGTGAGGGTAGAGCCAGGCACAGTCAGGCTACTGCACTGGTCCCAGCAGGGGACAGTGGACTCTGGCTGAGGCCATGGTGCCACACACTCAGGGCATAGGGAGAGTATCGGTGTCCCACAGCCACCGTAATAGATCACCATGAACCCAGTGACTCAAAACAGCACAGGCCGATGACAGCTCTGGTGGTCAGAAGTCCAGATGGTCTCATCCGGCTGAAACCAAGGTGTCGGCTCCAGTGACAGTTCATTCCCTGCCTGTATGAGCTCGAGAGGCCACCATGCTGCTTGGCTCCTGGCCACAGCACTGCCTTCTCTCCTCCCGTCATTGTCACATCTCCCCTGACTCTGCCCCTGCCTTCCTCCCGTAAAGGCCCTGTGATGACAGTGAGCCACCAAGTATCCTGGCACCTCAAGATTGTCAGTATAGACTGGGCGCAGTGGCTCTCGCCTGTAATCCTAGTACTCTGGGAGGCCAAGGCAGGTGGATCGTTTGAGCTCAGGAGTTCGAAACCAGCCTGAACAAAAGCGAGACCCTGTCTCTACTAAAAATAGAAAGAAATGATCTGGACAACTAAAAATATATAGAGAAAAAATTAGCCAGGCGTGGTGGCGCATGTCTGTAGTTCCAGCTAGTTGGGAGGCTGAGGCAGGAGGATCGCTTGAGCCCAGGAGTTTGAGGTTGCTGTGAGCTAGGCTGACGCCACAGCACTCTAGCCCAGGACAACCGAGTGAGACACTTTTTCAAAAAAAAAAAAAAAAAAGTTTTCGTTTAATCCCAGCTGCAAAGAAAGTCCCTTTTGCCACAGATTCCATGGAGTAGGACGGGGGTGTCTCGGGGGACTGTGACTTTCCTGCCACTGACGGGCTGTTGCTGGGTCTCGGGCCAGGGGTAGGGGGACAGCACCTCTGAGCTGAGGCCCAGAGGAGACACAGCTGGGATGCAGGAGGTGAGGACAGCCAGGGTCCTGCGTCCCACTCAGAGCAGGCTCAGTGAATGGGGACATTTACAGAGGAAAAGGGTGGGTTTCTGGGGTGCCTGGGCCCTCCCCCGGGACAGCCCCTCCCCCAGCGTGGCACCTGGCTCTGGCTGGCCTTCCTGCCACCACACGAGGCTCTGTCCGATGACTGCACTGGCCTGGCCACGTCACGGCCCCTTAGAGACCCAGAAAGCCACAGATGGGGGATGGCACCCCCAGGGAGGGGCCCACGCAGGCAGGAGGGGATAAGTGGGGAGCCTGCAGGGCATAGGTGTGCACAGGTGTGATCCCTGCAGCAGGGACGGGCTGGGGACAGTGGCAGGGGCCCAGCAGAGAGGACTTGGTGGGTGCAGACAGCAGTGCCCCCCAGGACAGAGACCCCGGAGCCTCCCTCACTCCTCACAGGGTGGTGCACGCACGGGGTGAGGGGTGTCTTGGGAGGGGCCCTGCCCCACCCCCTCCTGAAGGCCCAGGCCCTGCTTTCCTGAGCACATGGGTGATGACAGGAGCCGTTTACTGAGCACCTGCTGTGTACATCAGGAAGCTGAGGCCTGGAGAGTTTAACTGTCCCACCCAGCACCCAGGTGCTAAGCCAGGGCCTGACCCCGGGCCGCGTGGCTCCCGCGTGGGGCTGGCCGGCGGGCAGTGCGGCTGTGTGGCAGTGAGTGGGAAGAGGAGAGGGCTCTGCCCCGCTGGCCTCCCCCTGCCGATCTTGCCACCCCATGTGGCCCAGGAGGCCGTGAACCAGCAGCCTTTCCAGAACTAGCTGCGCACGGCACACGGCGCTGGAGCCTTGGCAGCCGCTTCTGCCCCCAGTCTGCATCCAGCACTTACCCCGGGCCCGGCGAGGCTGGACCAGACTCTGCCCCCCCGAAACACCCACCTGTTCCGCTGACCTAGAGGCCTCCCTGGGCTGGGGGTGCCCAGGCACTCGAGGGAGCCTGCAGGGCTGTGTTGGCCTGACCTCAGGGGCAGGTGAGGGGCTGGGCCACAGTGCACCCAGGCCGAGGGCCGGGCGTCCATCAGATGCAGGGTGCTCATAGCTGCTTCACACAGCAGTGCCGTTTCCTGGTGGGCAAGGAGGGGAGCGGGCTGACCTCGCGGGGCTCTCGCTGGCGTCTGCTGCTCTCCCAGCTCTGCTGGGCTGCTGAGCCCCACGGTGCCCTCGCCTCACACCCATCACCCGCGGCAGAACCACAGCTGTTCTGTGGCGAGGCCACACTCCTATGTGGTGTGGCAAACCCTGAGACCCCTCCTCTGCCCCGCCGGCTTCTGGGTTCACTCACAGACGTGCTTCCTCCAAGCCATGCCCGCGGCCCGCCCTGTCCCCGGATCTCAGCAGGCGTCCATGTGACAACCACGCTGCCCAGGTCTCTGCAGCCCGTGCCGAGGGCTTGTCCCCTGCAGGGTGGCAGCATCCAGGCTGCAGCGTCCTCTGTCTCTTGGCACCACAGTGCCGGGGGGCAGTTACTAATGGGTGGGTTCTGGGCAGAGCCCCTCCAGGGACCCTCCTGCTCCATGACGATGACAGATGCAGTTATAATGCTGGCTGTTGAACCATGAGCTTTGGATAAATGTGCCTCAGAACACCACTAGTAAGTCCCTAAGTGGATTATATATATTTGGTTTGGAAGCCCGATATTTAATATCAGCGTACTCTCTGGCAGGTGCCTTTATTTCTCTTGATAATCTATCCCCGCTCCATTTCCTTCTAGATTTCTAACCTCATTAAACCTCTCATATCACAGCTACTTTCCTTTCTAAACAAAATTAGAGACAGACCTGCCCCAGGTTCTCTAAGTCTAATTTTACTCCCACACCAGGGTGGGAGCGTGTGGGGCTCACAGGTGCTGCATTCTGAGCCCCTCCGACGCCCCGCCAGGGTGGCAGCCTCCTCGGGGACTGTTGGCACCCGGCGTGGCCTCAGGAATGATGTTGGAAAACGAAAGTCATGTTCATTACGGGAGGATTGTGGTTTGGGTTTGTCGGTGGGTGAGGCCCTGAGACAGGAGCTGGGGGCCGTGTTGAGACCTCAGCCATGGCCTGACAGCCAGACCCGGGGGCTTGTCCTGGACCCCTCAGCTCTCAGGGGTCCCACTGCTCCTGCCGATCCTGGAGCCAGAAGTAGCCCCTCAATTCCTGTTCTCTGCTCTCCCCACTCCGCTGGCTCCTGGGACCAGGCTACTGCCGGGGTGGTGGGGGAGGGGTCTGCATCCCCCACCCCCCACCCCCTGCTGCGGCCTCCAGCCGAGGGGGAGGGGCACAGCATGGCTGTCCCCCTGGGTCGCAGTCAGGTGATCTGGAGAAGGAGGAGATGACAACAGAACTTCCAGGAGCCCTGAAGATTCAATAGCTCAGTTTGTGCAGAGTCCCCAGACCTGAGGGGATGACGGTCACCCTGCCCAGAGTCAGGCAGCCAGGAAGGGGCAGAGCGAGGACTGTGCCTGGGTCTGTCTTCCCTCCTCCCCTCCCCAGCCTGTTCCTGGCAGACCTCTCTGGAAGCTTCACCACCAGGGCCCCAAGAAGGACAGAAATGACCTCGGTGCAGGGCCCCTCCTGGTTGACCTCGGGGGTTCTGGGCGTCTCCGTGGAGCAGCCCACCCAGCCTGGAGGAGCTGTCCTGGCCACACCACGGGCTCAAATTCCCGCTCAGCCACGAACCAGCTGTGCAGCCGATGGCAAGTACCTGCCTGGCTCCTCTCCGCCTGTCCTTGCCAGTGACATGTAACTCCCCAGAGGGTGGCCGTGGGCGGCGAGTGGCCTCCTGGGTGTGTGGGCCGTGGAAGTGCTCGCTCACAGTGGTGCTCCACAGCCCGCAGGAAACAGGACTTTTGAGGATGACGGTTGTGTGTTTGGTAAATAGTTCAGACAAGAACGAAAGAGCTCATATTCCCCACCTAGAGGCAGCTTTGTGGCGATTTCTTCTGCACCACTGGCGGTTTCCTGTGTGTGTTGGAGGCTAATGTTCCCCAGTGTTTCATTCAGTCACCTTTTGAAAAGGAAAGTGCTGGCCCAGCTTGCATGCGGTTCTGTCCCCAAGGCAGATCTGGGAGCTGGTCCCCATGGTCCTTGGGAATGGCTGTGTGCTCCACATTGAATGGACCAGCCCCTGATGTGCTCAGCTGGGGCCAGTCTTTCAAGCTCAGAAATAGGAGCATGTCCCACCGCAAGCTCAGGCCCCGAGCCAGGGCTGAGGCTTCCCTGGACCAGAGCTGGCCCGGTGTGTCCTCGGCCTCGGTGCTGCTCTGAGGGGCGCCCGTCCTTAAACTGCCTGACTGCAGGTCGGAGCCGCGCCGCTCCCCCCTTACCCGGCTTTCTGGCAAGCCTCGCGACCGGCTGGCGCTGCTGCTGTCCTGGTTTTTGGCCTCTGTGCCCGCTGCGATGGAGGGTCCCGCCGGGTGCCTGGGTCGGTCCTGGATCCCGGTTCCCCGCGGGGCAGCCAGGAGCTGCGTGTGCCGGTCGGCGCGCTGTGCGGCCTTTTGCAGCTGCAGCAACTGCTTGGCGCCGGCTCTGACTCTGCGTCCCCGTTTCGCAGACGGAGAAACCGGGGTCGGGTGGGGCTTGCTGCCGGCCCCGGGCTCGGACAGCTGTGCGGGCTCCGTCCTCCCTTTAAGTCCCGGCTTCTCGAACGCGGCACTGGCCTCACTTCTTTCTCGGTTTCCCCTTCTGGAGGTGCGGTGGCTGCTGTCCCTAACTTGTTACGCGGGTAGCAGGAGTCGCGCCCATAAGGCGCTCGGAGCGGCGGGCGCTGTACGCCCCGACCCTGCACCCCGCTCGGATCCGGAGCCGGCGGCCAGGCGCGGGCAGATCCGCGCGTCGGGGCTGGATTAGTCGGGCCTGCCCGGCTCCGCCCCCGCGCCGCCCCCCGCGCGCCGCCAGCTGTGCGCCCAGCCCGCTCCCGCCCGAGCGCAGCCGCCTCCGGCCCGCCCGGCGCCCGACGGCGCCCCGGGCGCCCCCTCTGCCAGGGCGCCCTAGAGCCGCCCGAGCGCGCCGAGCCGGCGCGGCGGTCATGCGCGCCCCGCGCGTCCCCGGCCGGATCTCTGGCTGAGCGGGGCGCGCCGGGAGCGGGGTTGCCTGGACGGGCCGGGCCGGCCAGGGCCCGCGCTCCGCCGCCCGCGTCCATGCAGCCGGGCTCCAGCTCAGTCCGCAGGACTAGTGGCCGTCGCCTGCGCAGCTCGCCGGATCTGCGGTGCCCGCGAGGTGAGTGCGCGCTTCGGGCTCCGGAGAGGAATTCGCGACTTTGGAGGGCCGGGGGCGGAAGAGCAACCGCCCCCTAGAGGAGCGGGACGCGGGAGAGGCCCCGCGCCTTCTGCCCACCTCGTCTCCCGGGAGCCGAGCGTGCGGAGACTGCGGCCCCCCGGGGGCGCACGTGGCGGCGGGCGAGGACGTCGCCCGGCTGAGGGTCCTGGGCTCCTGGGCCCCGGCCAGGGCACCGGGGGGCGGCGGTGGGGGCGGGGCCGGCCGTCGTGGTGGGCGCTCTCCTTTGTCTGCGCCCGGTGCGGAATCGGCCGCCCGGTTCCCGGCGCCACGCTCACCTGCCCGGAGTTGGAGTTCTTTGTCTGGGGCGGGGCGCGGCTGGCTAAGGCTGCGCCGCGTGTCTGGGCCGAGGCTGCCCCGCGGGTCGGGCCCTCGCAGACAAAGCGCGCCGCGACCTCCGCCCACGGCCAGGCTTGTGCGTTTCGGGGGGTCCGTGATGGGGCTGACACGCTCCCTGCCGGGCATGCCCCTCGGCCCGACCGAGCCAGGGCCCGGGGACCTCCCACCTGTACTTAGCCGGGAGCGACCTCCTTCCTCCCGCCCCCACTCTGGCTCAGCGCCAGGATTGGAGGCGGCTGTGGCTGCGCGCGCTTGGGTCACCTCCGGGTAGATAATGCGCGGGAAGTTGGCAGCGCAAGTCTAGGGGCCTCTCTGGGGCCGCCCACCCCCTCGGGTCAGCAGGCCAGTCTGGAAGCCTCGTAGAAGGGGAGCTCAGGGCTCTCGAGCGGGCATGGGTCCCAGAAGGCTGTCTCTGTGCGTCTCGAGGAAGGGGCTGGAACCTGGGCCACAGCCCCTCAAAAGTCCCAGGTCTGCTCGCAGCCTTCCTGAGTGGGCGTGGCCACACCTGGCCAGGTGTCCTGGCTCTCCCTGTGAGGCAGAAGCCGGCAGAAGCCGGCCAGCTGTGCTCCTAGGACCTGTGTGGGTATTAGGATCCCTGGGTCGCCCACCCCAACTTCCTGAGCAGACTCCCCTGCGGAAGGGGGGTGTGCACATCATGGCCCTGGGAGCACCAGTGCGGGAAGGGTGCGCCCCTGCCCCGCAGCCCCCCCGCCCTCCCCACCCCCACTGGGCCAGTACCTGGGGCGCCACCTCGTGGCCCTGGAGCTGGTGCTCCAGCCAGGGGTGTTGCTCTGAACCCGGATGGGGTGTGGAGGTTGGAGCCCGCGGTTTCCCTTGGCCTGGCCCCCCCTGGAGCAGACCTTCCTGAGACGGCGCCTCTCCTCAGTCCTCTGCGGGGTGTGCAGTGTGGTCATGCCGCCTCCACGTTAGCAGAGCTGGTGTCCAGCCAGGGTGGGGTGAAGCCTGTGCCACACTGTCCTACAGGAGATGTGCCACCGGGCACCTGAGTGCTTCCCCTCGCCCTCTCACTCGCTGTGGGTTACCTCCAAGGCCAGGCCTGCGCCTCTTGGCCGCCTTTGGGGCCGGCTGTGGAATCGCAGGGCAGGCAGCTTCGCCTTTCTGTGCTCATCGGAGACTCCAACATCTGCCTTCCAGTTTTGTTTTTCAGAGATGGGGTCTCGCTCTGTCGCCCAGGCTGGAGTGCAGTGGCCTCATCACAGCTCACTGCAGCCTCCAACGCCTGGGCTCAGGCAATCCTCCTGCCTCAGCCTCCCAAGTGCTGGGATCACAGGCGCCAGCACTGCCCCAGGCCAGTTTTTTATCTTTTGTAGAGATGAGGTTTCGCTGTTGTCCAGGCTGTATTATTATGTTTTAATTACAAAACTCACACCTGAATTCAGTCCCCTTTGTAAGCACTTAAAATACGAGAGTTCAAGCTAAGTCCTCTGCGGCCGCCACCTCTGCCCCTTTGCCCAGAAGGGTGGCTCTCTCCAGCTGGACACGTGTCCTCCAGGCCCTTCTGAGGTTTTACCACATAGACACGGACATGTGCACATACATAAACACATACGTGTGACATGCACTTACATACAAATACACATTCTAACAAAACTACATGTGTGCACACACCAGTGGAGTGTGCGCACACTTGTACACATACATACACATAAACATGCGCACTACAAATACATGGACACACATAGATGTGAGCCCATGCACATGTCCACAGATAGTGTGTGACGTGTTTCCTCCACGGAACGGTGTCCCCGAGATCCGTCCAGGACATGACGGCACAGTGAAAGAAACGAGTCGCGGCAAATCGCGCTGCAGGCAGCATCCACACAGAGCTTGGGGCAGCGAGCGCCGCCCAGACAGGGACAGCGGGTTGGGGCGATAGCCGTGGGTCACGGGCTCTCCTTGGGGTGATGAAAATGTTCTGCAGCTCAGCGTGGTGACGGCTGCGTCACCGCAGATACCGAAAACCACTGGGTTGAAGGGACAGCGGGGGGGGGGGGCGTGTGAGCGTGTTTGTGTCAATCGTGTCTCACGCTGGGCTGCCGGTCCACGCCAGTGCAGAGGCCAGGTCAGGTTCCCGTGGGGACTCTTCCTGGCCTGCAGACGCGCCTTCTCACCATGCCTGCGGGTGTGGACAGGGCAAGGGAGCAGGCTGGGTCCTCTGTCATGAGACTGAGGACTCCACCGTGAGGGCTCTGCCCTGTCACCTCCCAACAGCACCACCCTGAGTCAGGGGGTTCAACAGTGAATTCTGCCGAAACACACTCAGTCAGGAACTCAGCGATGCAGTTTAGGGAAACGAAGATCTGTGTCGGGTCATTTTTACCAAGCTCCCGTAAACAGCCACCAAGTCCTCCAGAGCGCAGGGGCCTCTGTGCACGCTGCCGTTGGTGGACGTCAAGGGCCAGGTTCTCACCCTGGCCGCCTGTGCCATCGCGGATGCCCTTCATGCTCCTTTGTGCACACTTGGGCATGTGTCTCCAGGAGAGGAGAAGTGGGCTTGGCCACCCCCAGAGTGGTCACACTGCCTGCCACTCTCAATGGTGCTGGCCACAGGCCTGTACCCCGTCCATCCCAGGCACGGACAACGGTCCTGCAGCTGTGTGGGTTGGCATCTCCAACCCGTTCAGTGTTTGGCTTCCACCCTCGCTCAGGTGCCAAGCTGGGCACCTACGCCGTGCCCTACCTGGGGCACAAGGCCCGTTGCCGACTCTTCTCCGCCATTTGCGTCTGCCTGCCGGGCCAAAGTCCAGGCCAGGCGGGCTCTCCACATAGGCACAAAGCTCGCCTGTCTGTGGTCGTGGGGGCTCTCAGGGCAGGCTAACCCCAGACCCTACCTCTGACCTCCGCTCTCTCTGCAGGCATCGGTGGGCTCCGACAAGCTCTTTGCCCCAGCGGCTGATAAAGGTGAGCACACCTGGCTGGCATCCCGAGTGCTTTGCGGCATTTCCGTCGGCCCTGAAAGTATTCCAGCCCCCAGCACCTGCCCCCAGGCCAGGACAGGCTTGTGCATCCCGAGTCTGTGGGCCGTGAGGGGGCATCCTCCCACCACCAGCTCTGCTCAACGAGGAAATGGGGGCTCCAGGAACTCCCAAAGCAAGACCTGGGCCAGCAGCGTCTCTGTTGGGTGCTGATTCAGAACAGAGTCTCGGGAGTCTCTGCTCCCCACCCCCCGGGGGCTGCCAGCTGGCACAGCCCTGTTGCTGAGAAGGCTCCACCCGGAAGTGATTTGAGGTGGATGCTGGCAGTGACACCCCCCTGGCGCAGCAGGCAGGCATGGCTTTCATGCGCTTCATGTCCGAGCATCGCGGCAAAGCGGCTTCGGGCTGCGTAGTGTCAGGGCAGGACAGGCACTGGACGGCCCCGGCAGGAGAGGGGCAGCTGGTTCTGCAGGTGGAACCTGCCCAGGGTTATGGGCTGGTCTGCATATCCCCTGTAGGGATGCTTCTGCATGGTGCACACTGCCAGGTGTCTGCCAGGTGGGCCACATCCTGTGTGCACGGCCAAGCCTGCTCCTCTCCGTCCTCACAGCTGCTCTCAGTTGGCAAGGAGCAGGGCAGAGTGTGGAGAGAGGAAGGGTCCTCGTGAGACTAACCCCAGAGAAGAGAGGAGTGCTCGGGAGGTTGGGCAGAGACAGTGCCCTGGGACACCCAGTCGAGGCCAGGGGCTCCTTGCTCACCCATCCTGAGGGGGTGGCTTCCTGGGGGCGCAGGGCTATGGCTGTGGCGGGAAGCATCACCCCAGGGGCCCTTGAAGGATGGCTGTGAGATCAGCAGCCCCTGAGAGCCACGGCTCAGCTGTCCCCAGGCCCCTAGAAGGAAGCAGGTGTGCTTCGCTCTGAAACCTGGATCTGTTCGTGCAAAACTGGAGGAGGCAGGTGTAAGCTCAGGTCCCCCAGGGTGGACACCGCCCTCCGCCCGGCCCTGGGGAAAGTCTGAGACCCTGCCTGCACGGGCGCGGCCTCAGCAGGAGGATTTAGGGGTGTGGTAGGGGGAGCAAGCCTGGGGAGGGTCCATGCACCTTGGGCGGGGACAGCAGCCTAGGAACAGTGGGTGAGGGCAGCCAGGTGGCCGCAGTAGGGGAGTAGCTTCCCCATCAAGCTGCCTGATGCCCTTGCCCAGGTTCCTGGGGAGTGGTCACTCCCCTCTTGGGGGTTCTGGAAGGGGAAGGTGGGCACCTGCATAGGCAGTGCGGCAGCCGAGACGGGTATGCTGGACCTGCGCAGGGAGGAGGGTGGGCAGGCACCGTAAGGAGTGGGTGGCACCGGGCACAGGGAGATGCAGGTGCAAAGTCACTGAGTTCCTGGGTTCGAACCCAGTTCCCCTCTTGGGCCAAGTCCTTGGGGTACCTTGGCTTTGTAAAGTGGGGTTCTCTCTGCCGTGATAGCCCTGGAGCGGTCGGCTGCCCTCCTGGTGGCTGGGCTCGGGGCAGAGTGCAGCGCTCCCTGCGCCTGGTTCCGTGGGATTCTGCTGGCAGCAGGACGCGCTGGGCTGCGGGGAGCAGTCGGGACCGGACTCGGGGTCGCAGCTGCCGCTCTCCCCGCAGGCCCCGCGCGGCACGAGAAGCTGGAGGCCAAGGCCGGGGCGGTGCCCAAGGTGTCGGGCCTGGAGCGCAGCCGCGAGCTCAGCACCGGCTGCTTCCCGCCCGCCAGCCCCGCGGGCGCGGCGCCCTGCGCGGGGGCTCCGCCGGCCTGCGCCAGCCCCCTGGTGAAGAAGGAGGCCCCGGCCCCGCCCCGCCACACTCCACAGCCGCCGCCCGCGCCCCCCCAACCCCGCGGCGCGCTCCCGACACACGTGCCTGCGTCCCTGGGCGCCTTCGCGGGCCCGGGCCCCGGCCTCGGCCTCGGCCTGACGGCGCCGCACGGCCTGCACGGCCTCAGGTGGGGGCCCCGGCGAAGGGTGGGGCCGGGGGGGGGGCGCCTCGGGTGGGGACGGGGGTTTGAGGGCCTCGGGCGGGGCCAGGGGAGGGGCCTTGGCGAGGGGCGGGGTCTGCACGGCCTCGGGTGGGGACCCCGGTGAGGGGCGGGGCCTGGGGGCCTGTTGGGGTCCCCGGGCTGGGGGCCGCAGGGAGGGCGCGGGCGGGCCCTAAGCCCCGTGTCCCGCAGCAGGAGCAGCAGTGCGGGCAGCGGTGCCGCCTTCGGCCTGGCGAAGCACGTGTCGCTGTCGCCGCACGGGCCGGGCCCCCACCTGTCTACCTCACACCTGGCGCTCCGGTCCCAGGCGCAGCACCAGCACCACGCAGCAGCCATGTTCGCTGCCCCCGCGACACTGCCCCCGCCCCCGGCACTGCCCGCTAGCAGCCTGGGCATCCCGGGACACCCCGCTGGTAGGTGCCCTCCGCTTGGGCAGGGTGGGCGGATGCGGGACGCGACCCCCGGGAGGGGCGTTCGGCGGGGCTCGGCCCAGGCCCCACCTGGCGGCCCTTCCCCAGCGGTCGCGGGCAGGCCGTGGGCATGCACATGGTGCACAAGCAGGACACACGTGCTCACGCGCGCACCCGCAGGTTCGCTGCGGCTGGGGCGACTGCCCTCCTGCATGAGGGCTGCGCCCGCCAGCGCACAGGTGGGGGCGGGGGAGGAGGGGTCCGAAGCGAGCAGAGCCCCCCCTCCCACACGTCGCGGGAGCTTCCGCCGGGGCCAGGTCTGAGTGGCCCGGGCAGGAGGATTTCTCCCCCGCTCCAGCTGCCTCCCAAAGGGGCAGCACAGTAGTCTGGGGGGCTGGACACAGCTGAGCTCCCCGGGTGGCGCCCTCCGAGGAAGGCCCCGCGCCCGCGCAGGCTCACCCTGTTCTCTCTCCCTCCAGATGCCAGCCTGTTGATCTCATTCAGCCAGCCAATCATGTATTGCCAGCCTCATACGGGGATTCTGATTGGTACTTGGTCACAGGCCCCTCTCTTACCTCCACCCTTGGGCCCGCACCTAGCGAGCGGCCGCCACGGCTTGGCCTGCCGACCCCGGGAGTGCCAGGTGACTATCCGCCTCGCCCCGCCGGGAGCCCGCGGCCGACGTGCCTCTCTGTCTCTCTCTCTTTTTCTCTTGTAGATCACGAGCTGCTCAGGCAAGAGCTGAACACGCGGTTTCTGGTGCAGAGCGCCGAGCGGCCTGGCGCCTCCCTGGGCCCGGGGGCTCTGCTGCGGGCGGAGTTCCATCAGCACCAGCACACACACCAACACACACACCAGCACACACACCAGCACCAACACACATTCGCCCCCTTCCCCGCGGGGCTGCCCCCGACGCCGCTCACGCCACCCGCCGCACCCCCGCCGGTGCGTAGGCCCGCGTGCTGGCAGGGGCGGGGGGTGGGCCCGGGGCGGGGACATGAAGCAGGCACACGCAGACGCACGCTCGCACGCACACGGCCGGTGAGGCCAGCGGCATCCGTCTGTCTAGACGGTGGGGCCATGCCCCAGCCGCCCTCTGGTCTCCCCTGAGTCATGGGCAGGTGTCCCGTGTGCACATGTGGGTGACACATCCTTGGGGCCAGTTGTACCCACAGTGGGTCCCCGGTGCCAGGTCTGGAGGCCCAGAGAGGACTTAGGGGCCCCAGGGCCCGAAGCTCGGTCCATGCGTGTTCACTGGTCTGAGGCTGTGTCTCCCCAGGCGCTGCTGTGTGGCTGGGTTTCCTCGCTCCCGCCCGAGCTCCTGGGTGAAACTGGCCACTTTGTCAGTAGCCGGGTGTGTCCTGCAACCAGGGCTTCATGCCCCTCCCCCAGCCACGGCCCTCTGAGCACACAGACCCCCACTAGAAGAGGGGCTTCCTGGTCTGCAAACTTGGGCCCCGCTGGGCTGAGTGCAGGGCTGTGGGGCTGGGGTGCTTGCGCCTGGGGGCAGCCGGCCACTGCCTCAGGAGGCCCAGCCAGGGTGGGCAGGTGCTGGGGCCCCAGGAGGGCGTCGGGTGGGAGCTGGGGCCTCACCTCTATCTCTTTCCCTTCCAGTTTGACAAGTACACTCCCAAGCTGGACAGCTCCTACTTCCGACATTCCAACGTGAGTGTGAGTGTCCCCAGGCGTCCCCCAGAGCCTGTCCCCGTGTGCCTGCCGCAGTGGCCTTGTGCCTGGGCAGGGCTCCATCCCCCACCGTGTTGGGCCAGGCCCTGGGTGCAGAGGGAGGGACAGGTGGGGGCCCTGCAGCCTGTCTCTTCTCTTGCAGTTTTTCCCGCCCTTCCCTCCTGCCATCCCGGGACTGCCTGCCCTGCTTCCGCACCCCGGCCCCTTTGGGTCCCTGCAGGGTGCTTTTCAGCCCAAGGTACCAGCTACTCCTGGCAAGTGGGGTGGGCACAGCGGGGGTGGGGCTTCAGGTGGGGAGGGGGCTGCGAGACTGCCCCACCCAGCCCTGTCCCAACCTGGGCATTGCCAGGTGGGGTATGGAAGGTTCTGGACTGGAAGCGCCCCAGGGAGGGGACGCAGTGGGCAGAGAGGACGTGGCGGATACTGGCGCCCCATGAGAGGCTTCAGCCTCGACGCAGAAGACCCTCTGCTCAGCAGGACCCCCAGCGTAGGCAGCAGCCAGCACAGGGGCATCCACACCGCAGGAGGCCTGGGGCAGCAGGAGGTTGTACTGCAGCGCCTTCCCCACGACAGCGGGTGTGTGTGTCCATCTCCCACCGTGGCATGGAGAGGGGCACGAGGACAGGCGCTGGCCCCAAAGCCACCTCACCTTCAGGCCCTGGGCCACTCCAGGTCCCAGGCAGCCCCGACCTCACAGGACACCGCCGCAAGTGCCACTCGCTGCCCAAGGCTGCCCTGATGCCCTAACCCTGGCACCGCCCCACATCCCAGCGGGGTGGGGGGGGGACAGGCCCAGAGGGTCTTCTGGGCCCCAGACAGCCACGGTTGAGGATTCAGAGCCTGCCTCAAGAGGGGCACCTGGGGAGAGGGTTCCCCAAACCTGGGCTCCAGGGGCTCCAGCAGCCGGGGACATGGAGGCCCTGAGTCGGGTGGGGGGATCCGTCCTGGCCAAGCCCTCTGCAGGCCGCTCTTGGGCAGGACAGCGCCTAGAGAGCCATTCCCGCGAGGGTGACCCCTGGGTGTGGTGTCCTCTGCTTTGGCCTAGAGGGAAGGAGCCAGAAGGGCCAGGTTGCTGGCAAAAGAGATGCCCACAGCCAGTCTCTGCTGTGGATCATGCTCTCCATGGAGCCCCCAGGCAGGGAGCGCAGGCCCATCTCCCTCAGCCTGTCTGTGTCCGCACTACAGCTCTCCTTCCTTGGTGGGGCTGTCCTGGCTCCTGGTAGCAAGTGACGCTCCCAGGGGCAGCCCACCCTTCCCACATGTCAGTGCCAAGAGCCCCTTCCCAGCTTTGTGGAGACCACTGGACAGAGGGTGTGGTGGTCTCTGCAGGAAGCCAGGCCCCTGGGCGGCAGCACGGAGGCCCCTTAGCAGGCAGGGTGGGGCGCAGGCCAGTGCCAGGCCAGGAAGCCGGAGCCGTGGGAGGTCCCGCAGGTGTACAAGCTCTCTCTGTCTTCCTCAGACTTCAAACCCGATGGAGATGACGGGCCGGGCCGGTGCCGTTCACACCCTCCTGCAGAAAGCCCCCGGGGTAGGTGTTGCGGGGGGGGGGGGTCCATCCCTGCCCCAGGGGGACGTCCTCACCCAGCCCTACCCAGGCAGCAGAGGGGCTGTGTCCCCGCACCCCGGGGGCGTGGCCTCCCGCAGAGCCTGGACCTAACACTCCTCCCATTGCCACAGGTGTCTGACCCGTACCGGGCGGTGGTCAGGGTGAGTGTGTGCGTGTCCTTGGGGAGACGGGACCGGGTGGCCCTGGGGGTGCCTGTCACCGCGGAACCTGGGAGAGGCAGAGGGGCGGGAGGAGAGGCTGGCTCCCCCCAACCCCCGCTGAGCCTCGCTGCGGTCCCGTCGCAGAAGCCGGGGAAGTGGTGTGCCGTGCATGTGCAGATCGCCTGGCAGATCTACCACCACCAGCAGAAGATGAAGGTGAGGACACGCCGGGCGGGGCCGGCGGGGGTCCCAGGGCACCCTTGGCTTGTGGCGTCCCCGCGTGCGTCTGCGATGCCTCCGGGGTATTGGCGGGAGGCTCCTGTGAGGGGTGCGGGTGGAAGCCCCATCTCCAGCCCGGGGTAAGATCCGGAGGGTGGGAGGGCACCCAGCGAGCTTGTGCACGTTCACACGCATGTGGTCCCGCATCTGACCCATGGGTGCTGGCCACCTGCCCCTTGCTGAGCGACCTCTGAGCAGGTCTGGGGCACTTCCCGGAGGGGCCATCCCTGCTCCCCTGGGTGCTCAGGGAACCTGCTGGCTCCGCCCACCGTGGGCCCACTGCCCTCCACACACACATTGTTGAGTGCCTGCCGTGCGCCCCGGTGTTCAGCCGTGAACTGAGTATACCCGCAGCGCTTACGGAGCTGACGTGCTCTGAGGGGGGTGGGCAGAGAAAGAGGCGGCCCCAGGGGACGCGTGTTACCTCCGTGGCAGTTCTTGAGTCATTATGTCCTGCGTGCGCTTTGCGGGAGAAGTCAACGGAGAGGGATCTATGACGCAGAACCGTGTGTTTCCATGCATGGACATTGGGTGGGACCTCCCGGGACACAGCCGGACTCGGAGTCGCTCCCAGTGCGGTGCCAGCTGGAGGTGGGAGGTGGGAGATGGCCCACGCGGCCTCCATGACGCCTGGCTGCACTCTGGGAGCACAGGGCAGCCTAGGCAGGTCCCATGGTGGCGCAGGTGGGCTGAGAGTGCCCAATGTCACTGCAGCCCTGACGGAGTGGGAGATGGGCCTGAGCGCAGTTTGGCAGCAGGATGGGAAGGGTGTAGGGGGAGTCGCTGGGACACGCTCGGCCCCTGCAGCTGCAGCCGGGAGAGCACCAGGGTCCCGTGTAGCTGTCCCCAGCTCCGAGCCTTCTGCCCTGTTCTGCGTGGTGGCCACGGCCTTCTGTGGCCCACAGCGCCTCACGTGGGGCCGGTGCAAATGAGGGGCGGGTGTTAGTTTTGTTTAATCTTAACAAATTTAACTTTTAAAACTGATACTGATGCTGAATTTGGTCCTGGGAAAACCTTTAGGCATATTCGGAACAACTTGGGCATGTCAGTGCACGTTCTTAGCTCGAGTTTTGAGAATCTAAATGCAAATAAAGTATTTTCAATGAAACGTCTCCAAATTGAGACGTGCTTTACGTATAAAGTGTGTACCAGGCTGCAAACACCTAACGCACGGTGGAACCGCTTGCCGACCTGTCTCATGGTCCGTGTTATGACGACACCCGGTCGTCCCGTGTCGGGAGCAAGGCAAGCACCAGCCACCTGCATCCCTGTCGCCCTGGCAGCTCTGTCCTCCCGGCAGGTGCCGCTGGACCCACACAAGTTGGAGGTGGGCGCGAAGCTGGACCTGTTTGGCAGACCCCCCGCCCCGGGCGTGTTTGCCGGGTTTCACTACCCGCAGGACCTGGCCCGGCCGCTCTTCTCCAGTGCAGGTGAGACCCTGCGGCGCCTCTGCGGGGGTGGGGCAGAACCGTCTCCCCATTGGCCAGCTGTGCAGGAAGCGGTGTGGGGGAGGCACCTGCCAGGGCCCACAGGTGGGCGTCCCCAGGATCAGGGCGAGGAGGGACCTGGAGCAACCGAGCTGGTCTTACCAGCAACCCACCCTGTGGAATGCAGGACGCCCCCCTTCCGAGTGCAGGGCTGACACCAGGTCCACACAGGCTGGGAGTGTCGTTGGGGGAGCCGGGGCAGGTGCTGAGGGGCGCCTGTGGGCATCTGTCAGGCCCAGGATGCAGCCCTGTTGTAATTAGCAGGGTTCATTTAGCAGCTCTCCTGGGTGAAGACTCCAGTGTGACTGGCTTTGGGAACAGCCAACTAAGGCCACTCCCATGGGGACACCTTCTCTGTGTCCCTGCCCAAGCCGGGGCCCCCCTTCCTCTGGGTACCTCCCTCCGTGCGGCCCCAGCCGCGTCCTCCAGGTGTTGGGAGGAGAGTAGGTCCCACCGCCGCCCTGACCGGACACTCCTTCGCCCCATGGTCGGGCCGTTCTGGAGAACAGGCAGCAGAGGTTCCCGCAGGAGGCTGGGCGCCCACCGTGAACGACATGGCAGACAGGAGCCCTCTCGGGGCCTCTGTCAACTTGGCTCCCCCACAGGTGCCACCCATCCCGCCACCAACCCCTTCGGACCCTCAGCTCCCCCTGGCAACTTCCTGCCCACTGGTCACCTGGCAGGTGGGTGCCCTAGCCGCGGTGGTGCGGTTGGGGGATATCAGCGGGCAGGAGGGTAACCCCGAGCCCCCGGGCACCCCCCCATCGGGCTGGGGAGTCAGGTGGGAGTCCCGGCTGAGCCTCACTGATCCCTAACCCCTGGTTGCCCCGCAGACCCTTTCAGCAGGTCGAGCAGCTTTGGGGGCCTCGGCAGCCTGGGGAGCCACGCCTTCGGGGGCCTGGGCAGCCATGCTCTGAGTAAGTGACGCACACAGGCACTGCTCTCCCGGCTGGGCGCATCCCCCCGCAGTGCCCATTCGGGTCCCAGTGGACAGCAGGGCCCCTCCTGCACCTCTGCGGGGCTCCTGGGGCACAGTGGGGGCCGACTGGCCTCACGCTCCCTGGGTTGTGCCCCCAGCTCCTGGCGGTGGCAGCATCTTTGCCCCCAAGGAGGGCTCCGCGGTGCACGGCCTGCCCAGCCCCCACGAGACCTGGAACCGGCTCCACCGGGCGCCGCCCTCCTTCCCCACGCCGCCCCCATGGCCCAAGTCCATGGACATGGAGCGGGTCTCAGCCCTGACCAACCACGACCGAGAGCCAGACAAGGGCCGGGAGGAGCGTGAGCGGTGAGTGGAGCCCGCCCAGCCTTCCCCTGCCCCATCCCTGCAAGCCCCCACCCTGCCCTGCCTGCTCGGGCAGGTTGGACCCAGCCCTGCCGTCGGTTCTCCCCATGGAGAAAGGGCCAGGAAAGGCCTAGTGAGCACAGCCATGTGCTGGCCCTGGGGGTGCACACGGGGTTGGGGGAGTGATAGGAACTTTGCGCCCTGGCTTCACAGACTCAGTTTCCAAAGCGGGAACAGCAGATGCAAAGCTTGTGCCCCCAGGGAGGGCAGGTGGCTGAGGCTTCCTGCAGACGTGGGCTCACGTCTGCCCCAGGGTGGCCCCAGTCTTCCTGAGATCTCCGAGGACAAGGCAGGGGGCTGGAGGACCCCGTGGTCTGGGGTGGGTGGATGCCAGGTGTCCACACGTGGGTCTGGAACCAGAGTTTGAGGCAGGAATTCCAGGGCTGGGGCAGCCAGCAGCTTCCTGGGAGCCCCTGACCTGCCCAAGGCTGGTGCAGAGCTCTGTAGTTCGGCTCTGGTGCTTCTAGGTGGTTTCCCAAGGGGAGGGCAGTGTGGGGGTGTTTGGAGACGTGGGGGGGTGGTTCTGTCGTCACCACCAGTGTGTCGACAGGGGCACTACTGACAGCTGTAGGGACTCGGGGTGTTAAGAGGACCCCCACACACACACCAGCGAACGGGGGCCCCTGCAGGTGATGAGAACAGCCTTCTAGGGGCTGCTGGCTGGAAGAGCCACCCTAGAGTGACTGACCACGCCCGTCCTGTCGCCCCCAGGGACCTCCTGGAGAAGACGCGCCTGCTCAGCCGCGCATCGCCCGCGGCACCCGTGGGCCACGCCGTCAGCAGCCTCCTGCTCCGCGGCCAGGGCGAGCTGGGCCGGCCCGGGGTCCCCGCGGAGCGCGAGCCCGAGCCCCGGGTCAAGGAGAGCGGCTCGCCCAGGGAGGAGGGCGCCAAGCCGGCCGCGCGCCCGCCCTCGCCCTACAGCAAGGCAGCCCTGGGCGAAGGCCTGCGCCTGGCCGGCCTCCTAGGCCGGGAGCCACCGGGCAAGGCGCCGGAGGCGCCGCAGGGCGACGTGAAGGTCAAGGAGGAGCGCGGGGAGGACGAGGCAGCCGAGCCCGCGCAGCCGGGCCCGGGCCGGGAGCGCCTGGGCACCCCGGGCTTCGCGTGGGAGCCGCTGCGCGAGGCCTTCCGCGGCCTGGAGGCGCCGCGCCGCGCCTTCCCCGCCGGCCCCGCCGCCCTGCTCGAGCCTCCCGAGCGCGCCTACCGCGACCGCGAGCCGCACGACCGCAGCCCCGAGCGCGCGCGGGGGACGCGCCGCGAGGGCTTGGAGCGAGCGCGGGGCCCTGACGGCGCCGCGCTCCTGCCGCGCCTCGGACTCCTGGCGCGGACCCCGCCGGCCCTCGGCGCGCCGCCCCCGCTGCTGGCCGGGCCCCCCGCGCCGCCCGCGCCGCGCAGCAGGACTTCCCCGCTCGAGGGGCTGGGGCCCGGCGACGCGCGCCCCTACTCGCCGTCGCGCAACCCGCAGGAGGTGGAGGCGCGGTAGTCCCGCCGCCCCCCGCGGACGCACTGCTGTAAACTTTTTTACATGTACATTTCTAGAACTTAAGCACAGCTCCACGGAATCCTGGGTGACACGCTTTTCCACGCGCGGTCTGCGGGGTCGGGGAATTTAACAAACAGCTTTTCTGGGGGTGACGTTTTCCAAATTTGAGATTAGGCTATTGGGAAAAAATTCAAGTTTGTACTTTTTTCCCCCACAGGTAAGAAGCGTTTTTAATGGATTTGTATTTTTCTTAATTTTGTGCTCTTTAGACACTTGAACCAAAAAAGAAACTTTTGCTTCTTGATTTTTTGCTGGGGTTTGTACAGTCACAGACCCGGACCCTTCTCCAGAGCCCCAGGGTTCCTTTGTCTCGTTTATAGAGAAAAAACGGTCACTTTGTCCAACGCACTGTGAGGCTCCCCACTCAGGCCCAGCCCTGGCCCTTCCTTGGTACTTGGAACCGAAGTTACAGATATATATTAAAATAATAATTAATAATAATGTACAAAACTTTGTTTTTTGCTTTATTATGCAGAAGTGTAAGGATTTCTTTTTTGGTTTGTTTTTTTAAAAAACAAAGGAAACGTGCACATAGTCTGTTGATATAAATGTATGACATTAAATTCTTACCCTAGGTAGGCTTTATAAAAGTCTTTTCCAGAAACCCCTCTGGTGGTTTGTCTAACATGGTCACAAAACACCACTCGCTGTCGGAAGTTTAACTGCAGCAACTACCCTTCAACTATGCAAGCGCTTCCATGAGCAACCCCCCAGCCCTGTGGCAGAGCACGGCTGCCCGCGAGGGTGGTGGGTGCTCCAGGCTGCGCCCTCGGGAGGAAGAGCGGGGCTCCCAGGGCGTCTCCTGCGTGAGGCTCACGGCGGGCTTCAGAACTGGCTGGCTCTGGCTGCAAGGACAATTCTGTGGACCCTTGTGCTCATCATGCAGTGTTCTTGAGATCTGTATGCCAGACAAGTAGAATTTTAGAAGTGCAAGAGTCTAAAGTTTGATTACAAAAAAATAAATAACTTTTGTATATTTTCTCTCCTGTGTGAAGGCGGTCAGACGTTTGTCTCCCTGTGCGTGCACCTCTGGTACCATGGCTGCTCCCCTTGGCTCGGGTCTGCCCCATAACCACACGAGCGCCACCGTGCTCCGCCGACAACGCGTCCCTGTGTGTTTCCCGACGTCCATTCTCTCTCTCCTGGGCTTCCGAGCCTCCTCGATTCAGCCATCCACGGCCATTGTGTTTCCAACCATTTTCCAGTGTGAACTCCGCTTACTTTAAATATTCTGTTCTCATGTCAAGCAGTGAAGGTAAATACAGCCTTGATTTTGGATGAAACCGTGGTCGAGTGTTCTGTGTGGCCTTGGGGTGGGCGGCCTCTGGGCAGGCCCAGGTTGACACCCCAAATGCCCCGCATTCCTCCCTCCAGCGTGGGGTGCGATGGGGTGCCCAGGCCCCTGAGGCTGCCCTGTTGGGCAGCATTGCCCTGGAAGTGAAGCCCCGAGCAGGTCACGGGCTTTGTAGTCCTGGCACCACCCCAGCTGCACCCACCCCTCCTGCAGGGCTGTGCCCAGGGCCCTGTGCCAGCTCCGTGGCGCTCTCGGGCATTGGCGCAGGTGTCACGTGGCCACCAGGTCCTGCCTCGGCAACCCCCATCGTGGCCTTTCTGCGTGGAACCCCCGTCTTCTCTGCATGGGAGGGTGCCGGCCCCATGGGGACCTTGCAGGGTTGGCCTCGTCCCCCTGCGCCTGAGCACCCCAGAGCCAGGTGACCCTTTGCCGGGCGAGCGGAAGCTCGGGGAGCGAGGAGGTGGAGCAGAGGATGCTGGGAAGGGGCGGGGCTGGCCCACCCACCGCCCAGGCCAGGAGCACCCGGGCCCTCTGGAGGCCCTGTGAGCCCCGAGTCCCACGGCAGGCGGGGATGCCCCGCCGGGTCAGAGTCCCGCGGCCTGGACCTGCGCCATGTGGGACTCGGGCACGAGGGTTTGCTTCCTGTGGGCTCAGCCGGGCCCTGCCCGTGTGCCCCAGCTGGGCTTCTCCTCCCGCAGTCCTGGCCGCATCACGGCAGGAACTCGTTCTGAGAAATGCCTCGCTGGGCAATTCCGTGTCGTCGATGGCCCACTGCACACCTGGGCCGTGCGGCGAGGTGCCCGTGACTGCACGGAGCCCTGCAGGCGTCTGTAACACAACGGTGAGTGTTTGTGTATCTAAACACATCTGAATGTAGAAAGGTGCCGTAAAACCACGGTATGATAATGTTATGGGGCCAGGGAGCGCACGGTTCCTTGTTAACAGAGATGTCGTGTGACGCGAGACTGTTCATTTTTCCTTGTCTGGGTTTTCTAACCTGCACAGCAAATCTTCAAGAATGAGTCCACTGGCAAGGTCGGCCTGTGAACTGTGGTGTGTGTCAGGATTGCCCCTAGGGGGCCTGCTTGCCCTGCGGGGACCCTGGTGGGGAGTGATACATAACAAGTGCTCTAGGAGCAGAGGGAGTGTGTTTGGGGGTGGGTCTCAGGCCTGCCACATTTGTGATTCTCTTGGCCTTGCCTTCTTGCACGTTGTTGCCTCATGATTACAAAATAGCTGCTGCAGGCATTACTTCCACATTCAAAAGAGAGAGAGAGTAAAGGAGAAAGGGTTGGCACCAAACTTGTCTGTTCCTTTTGTTTGGAAAGACAGAACCTTCCCAGGATTTCCTCCTTGTCGGAAGCCTGGGCCTCCTTGGCTAGGACTGGGCGACATGCAGCCCTCGTCACCAAGGGAGGTGGGAACGTGAGCGTGGGTAGGCGGCTGGCTGAGGCTCAGGTTCCTGGGCTGGCAGTGACACTCCTGGGGGGCCTTTCAGAAATCTGTGGGTGTGTTTTTAAGTCCAGCCTCGGTGGGACCAAGCCTCCACATATTTGAAATGCATCAAACTTAAATTATTTTAAATTTTCTATTATACCACAGTTTGAGCATTATTTTTTTCTCCAAAACTATAATATCTGCGCACTTCATTTCCAGACAGAAAAGGGGCCGTCAGGAAGCATTCGCCATGCCGGGCACACATAGTCCCCGTGTCCTCCCTGGGGCCGGGCTGCTCCGAGCTACTCTGGCTCCTCTTACTCGGGCTGGGGTGACGGCCAAGGTCGCTCTGATAGGGCAGCCAGTGGAAGAGGTCGTGGTCACCGGGAAGCCCTCACCCAGCCCAGCGGGGCGTCTAGGGATCTGCACCCTCCCTCGTGGCGCGCAGCTGTGTGCCGCTGACTGACCGCCCGTCCCCACCCACCAAAGAGGCCACCAGGGCACGGCCCCCTTGTCAGGAAGAGACGCAAGGGCTGCAGCTGCCCAGCAGGGCCAGGTGTGCGCACCTGGGCAGCCTAGACCTGGGCGCACGCGGCTCCTGTTTCTGCCCCAGGGAGATCTGCCTTTGATCGAGTTCAAGGCTGTGAACGAAAATAGCAACTAGACTACGGAGATTCCCTCGTGCATTTCTGTCACTAGATTTAGGAAAAGAATTACGGAAATGATACGTGCCCCCTCTGGGGCGCACAGTGACGTGAGGCCGAGTCAGGAGAAAGTCCACAGCCCTCCCTCTGGGGGCCGCCCGCCTCGCTCAGCCACGCCCTCCCACAACCCAGCTCTTTCTGGAAGCTTCCCAGGCCAGGTGCTCCGAGATGCAGGGAAGCCGCCTACAGTGCACCCACCGTGGTCTGCGTGTTAACCGGCATCCTGCGCCCGAACCTGGCTGTCTGGGACACGCTTCCGCGGGGCAGGTTCTCCAGAGCAGAACTGCTGGTCCCGACGGTGCTGGTCTTTGACTGCCTTGTTCTGAACAGTCTCAAAGGAGAGTCACAGGTGCAGCTCAGAGACCTGTTCCTGAGCGCCAGAGAGCAAGTTGCCACACCGCCGCCTTCACTCCCAGGCCCGGAAGCCCCCCCTATGCCAGGGCTGTCCCCAGGTGACCGCACCACAGCCCCCAGAGCAGCCCCCAGCGCCAGGTCCAACTCCCCACGGGGCAGGGAGCCTTGAGCATCCTCCCTCCTTCCTTTTGGAAGAGTCCTGTCTTTCCCGGATTCTCACGACCTTGACACCGCGGAAGATTCCGGACAGAGGTTGGTGGGACCCCCTTGCTTGGGGTTCCCGCGGCGTGTTCCTTCCACCCCCCGTCACTGAGAAGCACGTGGTGGGGATGGCACCTTGAACTGCGTGACAGTCTCGGCCCCGTCACACTTTCAGTGTCACCCTGGTGTGGCCAGTGGCCTCTGAGCTGCGCCCCGTCCCCGACACCCAGAGCAGGTGCTTGCTGGGGCCACGCGACGCTCCGGCCCCCGGGGGCCCTGAGTGCTCATCTCTCTCTGTCTGTGGAACTCACACCTGCATCTCTAATTCTGAATCCGCCGTGTGCACCGAAAACCCGGCTCAGCCCAAATCCTCTAACTCCTGTCCGACCCCCAGGGCTCAGTCCAGCTCTCCCCACGGACACCCCTGGGCACCTGCTCCAGCCCTGGGCACACCTCTGCAGGGCGCCCTCCTGCCACCTCCACCTCTCTCCCCCGGGGACACGCGTGGCGTCGGGGACGGCCTGGAAATGCAGGGCCCTGTCTTTGGCTCAGTCACGTCTGTGAGGCTCCTGTCGCCACGCGGGGCAGCAGGGGTCGGGTGTGACAGCCGTGGGGGCCATCCCTGGGCCGACCTCAGGACGGCCGTCCGGCAGCCGCCAGTGAGTAATTCTTGAGTTTGTAACACCGGCCTGGCGCCGGGGTAAGGAGCAGAAACACAGTTATTTTCAGGGTTTGCCCCCAACCCTCGCCCCATCTCCAGGGCTAGAATGACCCTCAGGCTTCGAGACAGAATTCCACCTCCCGGTACCCAGGTGTGCGTCTCTGTGGACGCGCCCATCACGTGTTTGCTGTGAGCAGCCCCCGCAGTCAAGCCTGCTGAGACTGGCGTCTTCACTCACCGGACTTCCGGGCCCGTCCGCGTGGCAGCCTGCGTCGTTGGAGCCCAGGGGCTCCTTGTTGCTGAACTGTGCTCCGCGGTGGGTGGGCCCTTGTGCCCAGCCCTGCGCTGGGGGTGGAAGTGCCGCTGTGAACCGTGTTTGTGGCGTTTCTGGGACCCCTGCTGCAGGGGCTCTCGGGTGTGTCCCAGGAGTGGACGCTCAGGGTCAGAGGCCAAGTTCACGTGCGCACTCAGGCCCTTGTCTCTGCTGGTGGCTTCTGATCCCCTTTGCTGCGTCCAGCCCAGGGCAGTTGGCGCTCCCAGCATGGCCTGAGCTCACCCGTCCCAGCAGACAGGCTGCGGGTTGGCCCCGCGAGGCATCCACATGCAAGAGCCCCTCTCTCTGGCAGTTCTACGCAGCTCCAATTCTGACAGGTTTGCCTCCGAAAGTCAGGGATTAGGAGGAATCTTGGCATTCTATGCTCAGCAAAAACCAACCAGGACAGAGAGGGCAGGAGCCTCCTCCGGGCGGAAAGAAGGGCAGTGCGGGGCCTGGCCTCCCAGAGCAAGGACGTCGCTGTGCACTGAGAACACCCCGAGGTCAAGGTTGAGGTCGAGGTGGACAATGTCTGTTTTCATTTCTTACAGGAATCACCTTGAATTCAAGTGTCACAGTTCTGGTCTGGGGCAGGGGCTGGGAGGTGCGTCACAACCGCTCGTAAACCTGGTGGGAACTCCCACGTCTGGGCAGCGTCTCTCAGTCGGAAAAAGTTTAGCTCAATCTCGTCAGTGGGAGGAGGAAATTAACTTCCTATTCTCTCCATAGAAAACACTACAAAATCATTGTATAAATGTGTGCGTGACCAAAGACTGTGAATTCAGAAAATTTGGGGTAAAAGTGTTACAGCAATTCATAAAAACGGTTATTATTTTTCTGGACATTACTTATGTGACTTAGCTTCTGAAATTCGTAGATCGTAGTGAGTCTTCAGTGTGAATTAAAATTCACTTTTAGCCCTGATGTGTCAATAGCCGCGTATTCGCTTTCTTAGAGAAGGTCACCAGAACCGTGTGTCACTTCCTTCTGCAGAGGCAGGGAGCAGGGGGCGGGGTCTGGCTGCGGGCAGTGCTCCCCGCACAGCTCAGCCCCAGGAGCACGCATGGCCGCGGGTTGGCCCCGAGCACCCGCTGGGGGACAGTTTGCTACAGGAACCAGGCACAGCCGGGGAGGAGGGGGAGTTCTCGGCAACCTCCACGGGGCCCTTGGGACGCAGATGGACCTGGCTCTGGCAAGTCAGTGGGGCTGGTCTCAGTGGAGAGCACATGCTTGTGTTTCTGCAACGTCAGCAATATTGGGACCTTTCCAGTCGGACAACAAACTTATTATTTGACCTACGGTGACAAAATGCACTTTCCCACCTTTGCTGTGGACACTCTGGCTGAGGGGGGACGTGCAGTGTGCACCCGGGCAGCCTGACAGCCCCCCAATAGCTCCTGACAGCTCCCCGACAGACCTGACAGCCCCCCAACAGTCCCCCGACAGGCCCCTGACGGCCCCAGCCCTTGGTGTGTGACGTCGGCTCCCGGCGCTGCCACTGCCGTCAGGCCTGTGCGGACCTCGCCCGCCTGCAGCCCCCAGGTTTCACGGATTACACTTTTACTGCCTGGAAACGTTGGCGGTGATGAAACACAGGCCTCGAGTTCAGGCAGGTTTATTTGCGCTCGATGATCAAGTGCGTCCTGAGCCCGCGGCTGTTTCTGCGGAGGCGTCACTCGTGGGTCTTGGGCGCTCAGCGCTTCCTGCCCGTGGATTTCCTCAGAGCCCCCGAAAGAGCCGCATGAACCGCAAGGGAATCCCCCCTCCAAATCCAGCTCCCAGCACGACAAGGTCCAGGTAGGCAGCCCTGGGGCCCAGGTTAGGTTCTTCAGGACACAGATTCCTGTTCACGTCACTGAGGGAAATACCAACAATGAGGAAACGTCCTTGGAGTGTCACCGTGGAGGAGGGCAGGAGACGGTTCACTGCGGACCACCTGCCTCCGGAGCCCAGGTCTCCCACCCCGTCGGGGAGGGTGCCCTGGTGCACGCGGCTCCTTGGCGGTGTCTGTGCGCGGGCCGCTCTAGGTGCAGACGCTGCGTGGTTGAGAGACTCGGCGGAGCCCACGGAGACCCTTCCTTTGCAGCCAGCGTGGCCCCTGCCCGGTCTCTGGGGAAACCGGCACCTGCCAGGTCTGCTCTCCACGAACGCCTGACCCAGCTCCCTTGGGCTCCGTGCATGCTCGGCCCAAGCCACGCCACTCGCACTCTCTCCACGGAAGTCACCAGGAGAGGGGCTGGGAGACCCCCTGCCACCCCCAGGCTGCTGCTGGTGCAGCCTCCCCGGCCCAAAGACCGTGGTCTCTGTCCCCTGTGCGTCCCTGCGGGTCCCTGCAGGCCTGACAGCCGCACGCGCCATGCCCAGCCCAGGAGCCCCTTCCTGCCCGAGACCTGTTTCCTGCACGCTCTCGCTGGATGGATGGGCTGCTGATGCCGCAGCCGGTCCCCGCGGGTTTGGGTTCAAGGCACCCCCTCACTCAGGGCTGCCTGCCCAGGGGGCTCACCAGAGGCAGGCACTGGGCCAGGAGCCCTGTCCGCGGGATGCAGCGGTAGGGGCTGACCTCGCTCAGCCGGATGCAGCACCGGCTGTGGCAGTCACCGTGCCTTTCGCAGAAGTCGCCGTCGGGCTGGGGACACAGGGCAGGCAGCCTCCACATCTTTCCTCCCGCCAAGCCCGGCAGGGTGCAGATGTGGCCGCCCCCTCTCTGCCCCTCCTGTCTGCACTTTTGAGGACCGCGGTGTCCCTATGCTTCCGCCTGCCCGAGGGCTCACCTTGCGCCAGGGCACGCACTGCAGGAAGATGGTCTTGGGGGTGCAGAACCACTCGGGGTTGCGACTATTCCTGGTGCAGCAGCCGCTCTTGCACTGGGTGTGGCTCTTGCATGTGTGGCCCCTGGGCTGTGGGGACAGGAGACTGTGTCCCTCCTACCGCCTTCCTCTGCCCTTCCAGAGCGGGCAGGAGCAGGGGCGGCACGGCGTCCGTACACACCCTCCGCCAGGGCAGGCACTTTTGGAAGATGGTCTTAGGGGTGCAGAACTTCTGGGGGTTCAGGCTGTTGGTGACACAGCAGTTGCTCAGGCACTCCCCGTGGTCCTCACAGGCCTCGCCGGTCCCCTGAAACACACCGTCACCTGCCCCAGGCAAGCCCTGCACTCCCAGGGCTCCGGGGGCCTCCTCCCCCTCTGGCTTCCCCAGGTCACCATCGTTCAAATTCAGGCCAGAGAAGTTTCTGGAACAAACCTGCCCACAGTCAGTCTGGCAGGGCAATGGCAGGGTGCCCAGTGGTGAGTAAGGGAAAAAGAATCTGCTGTGAGCCGCACAAACGGAGTAAACTGAGGCACAGAGGGTGGAGGAATCAGGCACAGGGAGGGGAGGGGCCGGGACTGCAGAAGAAGCTCTCGAGTGGCTCTTCCCCTGCTGCCTGCATTTCACAGGAGAAGAAACAGGCTCAGAGAGGGTGAGTGACTAGCCCAGGATCACACAGCTGGCCCTTGAGGTGCCACGTGAGTGTGACCTTTGACAGCGGCCGGGCCACAGCTGTGTCTGAGGGCTGGGAAGGGGTTTCGAGGGCTGCTGGGAAGGAAGGTGATAGCTACTGACCTTTGCTGCATTCGACACTAAAACTGACTAACGTTTTAAAATAACAGTAACAAACGTGTTGTCTGTTAACACAAATACATTTTTATGAGACGTAATGAAACTGCAGAGCTGCTTAAGTCACAGCCAGCCTGGGGCTCAGGCTCCTTCGCTGAGAAGGTTGAGCTGCGTCGAGGCTACGCGGCCGTCACCCCGTGAAGGGCAGACCCGGTGCGGCATCAGGAGGGTGCGTGTGGACAGCGGAGATCTGTGCGAGGTTTGCATCGGGGATTTCTGTCTTGTCTTGTTCTATGAAGACCTCACTGACCAACGGCCCCAGGGCAGGAGAAGAAGGGCACCTGTGGGCCAGAGCACAGCCATGGCACACATCAGCGGGAGGCCGGACACGCACCTTGTGGCCCAGGCCCATCTGCTTCCACTCCGAGGGCCCGGGTGGCGGCAGCAGCAGCAGCAGCAGCAGCGGCAGCGGCATCCGCCCCAAGCTGGCCATCACGCTCTCGGTCTCTGAGCACCCGGCGGCGCCCGCTCCCTTCCCGTTCCTTTGCTGCTCCTTCCTCTGGCAAAATTAAAAAAAATCAATACGGCTTATTTTCCAGAGCAGTTTTTAGGTCTACAGAAAAACCGTGAAAAGCAGAGCTCCCATAGGCCCATTGTCTTTGCCTCAGTTTCCCTGATCATTAACATGCCACGGCAGCAGTGCGTGTGTCTCCACCGAGGGGTCCGCAGCCCACGCTGGCTTCACTCCTGGTGTCGCACCTGCCGGGGGTTTGGACCAACACACCCACCATGCAGCGTCACTGACGCTGGACAGGTGTCTGCTGAGTCGGTGGCTGTGTCCTGGCCCAGTGTACCCCCGGCCCCATTCAGGGCGGTTCCGTCCCTCTGGCTACAGTGACTGGCCCAGGACACAGAGTTGGGCCACAGGCCTCCTTCCGGGGGGTTTTCTGACAGCGGCTGGGGGAAGAGGTGGTTGGGAGAATCTTTTTTCCCCAGGTTACAAAGCTATAATCCAGCAGCCTCTGCAAGTTGTGAGAAGCAATAGGAGAGTGCAGGAAATTGCCAGACCAAGATCAACTTAAAATTCAAAACTATTCCTCTATCCCAGCCGTAAATAACTAGAAAGATAAGATCCATTCACTTCAGCAAGAGAAACACCACCCGGGGCCGCGGTGCGTGTTGTGTGCCGGTGGAGCCCACCGGGAGGCCACGTGTGGGCTTTTCCCCGAGGACAGGAGGGGGCAGGTCAGCGCTGTGGCTGCCCATGGGACCCCACATCCCAAATCAGACTCCTGTCCCCACCACGGGAAATGGCCTCGTGCATGTTGACGCAAACAGAGAGGAGGCCGTAGGTAGGGCCTGTGGTCCTCTCTGTACCTGGAGCTCTTAACTTCCCTTGGAGGCACTTCTTGTACCTGACTTAAAAGCAAACAAGAACAACAATAAACCCCAGGCCTCCAAAACACTAACGACAAAAAACATCCAACCTGCTAATTGGTTACGAGACCCGGGCCCTCCCGTCAGACCACCCCGCACAGGCTCCTACTTGCTTCCGTGTCAGCAGATAAAAGCTCGCTGCTCACGCTGCTGCCCGATTGGTGAGCTATTCTTTGCTCAAATAAACTCTGTGAAATCTGTCTAAAGTTTTTCTTTTAACATGAGGTTACCAAGTATCTTCGTAGTGGCCCCAAGACACACCCTTTGGTCCTGAGAGAACGAATGCACAGACGCCGCCCAGCCAGGTATAAAAACAGAGCTCTGGCCAGCAGCTCCCCGCAGGGAAGGGATTAGCCCCGGAAGGTCAGGACTTGGCTTGGCAACTGCAGCTCCCATGAGTTTGCCCCATTGGGAACTCAGAACCGGCCAGAGACAGCAAATGCTCCACAGGACGCCTGCCGGTTGGCCACCCACCCTCCCATGACGGCCTCCGCCGGGTGCACCTGCGATTGGCCCACCCCGCAAGCCCTGAGCGCAGGGCGGGGGCTCCCGGGCTGTGGCTGCTCCTGGACGAACAGCGCCCGGGTTTCACCAGCCCCTGCCCAAACCCTCCCACGGCCGGGCGCCATCATCTCTCCCTGCTGAGCGCCTGCAGTGTGGGCACCACAAGGTCAGGGACTCGAGGGGCGGCACCAAGGTGCAGGGGCGCATTCGTACGTCCCTCGCGGTCTGGGGGCCCCTTGGCCCTGATCCTGGGGCCCGACGCCACCTGGTCATGGAAACGTCTCTAGGATGAGCCCACAGCCCCTGCACAAGCCCGTTTCCGCGTCCTATCAAACCAGTAAGACAGCTTCCAATGCAACTGCATAAAAGCTAAATGAATCGCAACTTGACATGTTTAAATTTTAAACTCGCAGTATTCTTTCTGCACTTTGAACCAGAAAAAAAATTTTTTTTCTGCTCTCAAACCTTTTCATAGGCCTTTGAAAAGTTCACAGGCCCAGTTTCCAAACGGGGCACGATGCGCTCGACAGATCAAACGGCCCCACAGTGCGGGAGCACACGCTGCCCGGCGGACAAATTCCAGTCTATGAAAGGTCACAGGTCACCCCACCGGTCATCGCGAGGCTATTCACAACAGCCAGGAGGCGGGAGCGACCCCAGGTTCCCCCTACGATGATGGATGACCACGCAGAGACGCACACACGCGGTGTCAGCCGGCCTCACGGAGGAGGGAAGTGCCGACACACACTACAGCACAGACGGACCAGCGCGCGGACGCGCGGGTCCCAGAGGCGCCAAGCTCACAGAGACGGAGGGCAGCGTGGGGGCGCCAGGGCAGGGAGGGGACAGGGAGGAGTGTGTGGTGGGGACAGAGACTCCCTCTGGGCACTCGAGAATGTCCTGGAGACACGCCATGTGGTGGCCGCACAGCAATGTGAAGGTCATCGACACACAGAACTGCGCACTGAGAAATGGTTAAACGGTCGATGTGACGGTCAGTGTGTTTGACCGCAAAAAAACAAAGGTTCCAGGCCGATCCCACAAGCACCCTGGAGGCATCGTTGCTGCTGCTGAACTTGAAGAACAGCCTTCACAGCCCCCATTATGTTCAAACATTCTTCTACATTTGGAGTCTTTTTTCCTGGACGTTTGTTTATGAATCTGTCATACTAGAAACTTCAGTTTTTCCTTCCAAACCCCAACATCAGGTGATCTCATAACATCTCGATGCGCTAAATCAGCGCTTGATGCCAGATCTCACCAAAGACCTTACGAATCCCAGGAAATTGCTCCTAAACCACAGCTACGCTTACACACGGAAAAACAACGCGAGAGTGAATTCAAGAGACCAGATCTCCTGCAAAGCTCCTGGGGGTGGATCGCTGCCTGGGTGTTCGGGGGCCTACCTTTCTGTCTTAGGTCCACCTGCTCCTCCGTGTGGCTCTGTCTTCCAGAAAAGACGCCAGCCCCAAAGCACAGCAGGTCAGGGCAAGGTCCCACCTCCAGCTGTCCGCTCCTTCCTTCCTGTTCCAGCCCAGCCCCAGGAGGAAGGCTTTTGTCACCCGGCAGGAGGGCCTGGACATGCTGCGAACCGTGGCCAGGGGACACGTGGCGGGATCCAGCCCGTAGGAAGCCACCCAGGGCCTCTGTGGTGATTGGCCGGCCTCCCTGCCTGTGCCCATTTCACCCAAGACTGGCCGGGGAAAGCCAACGTGCTCTCACCACCCACGTGGGACGCCCCTTCCTGGTCGCCTGCTCTCCTCCGTGCTGGGGCCTGTTCTTGGCTGGTGTCTGCGTTTATTTCCACACATCTGTTTGCTCCTTCAACAGTATCTAACGACTGCCTTTTACCAGTTACTTACGTGTGACCATGTGCCGCAGGGAGGATTTCTTCCTGGGGCCATCAGAATACTGTGAGTTTAGATTATGGTGATGTTTGCACAATCCTGCGAATACCCTAGAAACAATGAGTCGTACACTTTCAATGAGTGGATTGTATAATATGCAAATTATATCTGGAAAAAGCCGTTACAAGATTTTCTATGGAGAAAGGCTTTATAAAATAAACATGAATCATTTATACACAATGTCCAGAATAGACGGATCCACAGAAGCGGAAAGCAGATTCGTGGGAAGCAATCTAAATGTTCACGGCGAGTGGACAGGAAAGTGTGGTGTCCACGAGCCACGAACAGCCTCCACCACACGCAACAGCAGGGGAGCCGTGAGGACGCTGCGCCGGTCGCAGAAACACAGACACCCCGTGGTCCCACTCATGTGTGCTCTCTAAAACAGTCGTGCTCAGCATCACGCGTGGGATGGGGCTAGGGGTCCGGCCGGCGGTTCCTGATCAACAGGTGGGAACCGTCAGTCCAGCCCAGGGGGTCTCTAAACGGGTGAACGATGAGTGAATAAAGCTATTTTAAAAAGAAACCAAAACTTTTCCCTATAACTTCGTTGTTCTTAAGGGGTTATTTATAGATAACTTTTTTCTATTCTTGCCAGAGAGTAATATTTCCTTTTAACCAAAGGTTTTAGAATTCAATTGAATAACTGCATTTTTTCACTTGGAACGTGCCTTTTCAAAGTGAAAAACAATTACGAGGCCTGGCGCGGTGGCTCACTCCTGTGATCCTAGCACTCTGGGAGGCTGAGGCAGGTGGATCGTTCTGAGCTCATGAGTTCGAGACCAGCCTGAGCAAGAGCGAGACCCCGTCTCTACCAAAAATAGAAAGAAATTAATCGGACAACTAAAAATATATATAGAAAAAATTAGCCGGGCATGGTGGCTCATGCCTGTAGTCCCAGCTACTCGGGAGGCTGAGGCAGGAGGATTGCTTGAGCCCAGGAGTTTGAGGTTGCTATGAGCTAGGCTGATGCCACGGCACTCGCCCCAGGCAAGAGAGTGAGACGCTGTCTAAAAAAAGAAAAAAAAAAACAAAACAATTACGAGACTCAGTCTTAACCTATTTCCTTAACCTATTTAGAAGTATTTATGCACATTACAGATATTAATTTACACCTTAGCTCTGGTTACAAAGCCTGTGCCTGGCGGACTCACATGTCCTCTGGTACAACAGGAGTTTTCATTTGGTTTTTTAAGTCTCCTCCTAGGAAGCTTTGAGACACCTCACTGAAAATTCATTGTAAGCATTCGTGGTCTCCTGAGACCGATCACACCCAGGCTCCTCGCTGACTTTGAGAGACTGTTGGTTCTGTTTTCTAGTGAGGTGACGCCCAACGAGAGCCACCTTCCGAAGGAAACCGAAAGTTTCCTTGTCATCAGATGAGTTTTCCTAACAACAGAGCAGAAAACTCATCTCCAACAACACACCAGCCTGTGATTGGCTGAGACCCAAGTGTTTGTTAAACTCCGACATTAAGGCCGGGCGCGGTGGCTCACGCCTGTAATCCTAGCACTCTGGGAGGCCGAGGTGGGCGGATCGTTCTGAGCTCAGGAGTTCGAGACCAGCCTGAGCAAGAGCGAGACCCCATCTCTACCAAAAATAGAAAGAAATT
>CAUYSK010129021.1:0-104236 GCA_963575035.1 Avahi laniger
AGTCTCAGGATATAAAATCAATACACACAAATCAGAGGCTTTCATATATGCCAATAGCAGTCATACTGAGAACCAAATCAAAGACTCAATTCCCTTCACAATAGCAACAAAGAAAATAAAGTATCTAGGAATATATTTAACCAAGGAGGTAAAAGACCTCTACAAGGAGAACTATGAAACATTGAGGAAAGAAATAGTAGAGGTCGTAAACAGGTGGAAAACCATACCATGATTGTGGGTCTACAGAATCAATATTGTTAAAATGTCTATACTACCCCAAGTGATCTACAGATTCAATGCAATTCCTATTAAAATACCAACATCATTCTTCACAGATGTAGGAAAAATTAATTATACGCTTCGTATGGAACCAGAGAAGACCCCGCATAGCAAAAACAGTTCTAGGCAATAAAAACAAAATGGGAGGTATCAACTTACCAAACTTCAAACTTTATTATGAGGCTCTAGTAATCAAAACAGCTTGGTACTGGCACAAAAATAGAGCCATTGACCAGTGGAACAGAACTGAGAACTCAGATATAAAACCATTCTCATATAGCCATCGAATCTTTGAGAAAGCAGACAAAAACATACACTGGGGGGAAGAATCCTTATTCAATAAATGGTGCTGGGAAAACTGGATAGCCACGTGTAGAACACTGAATCAGGATCCACACCTTTCACCTCTCACAAAAATCAACTCACGCTGGATAACAGATTTAAACCTAACAAGTCAAACTATTAGAGTTCTGGAGGAAGATGTTGGAAATACTCTTCTAGACATTGGCCTTCGCAAAGAATTTATGAAGAAGACCCTAAAGGCAATCACGGCAACAACCAAAAGAAATAAATGGGACCTGATTAAATTAAAAATCTCTGCACAGCAAAAGAAACTGTCATAATAGCAAACAGACAACCTACAGAATGGGAGAAAATTTTTGCATGCTACAAATTCAATAAAGGGTTGATAACTAGAATCTACTTATAACTCAGGAAAATTAACAGGAAAAAATCAAATAACCCTATCAAAAAGTGGGCAAAGGACATGAACAGAAACTTTTCAAAAGAAGACAGAATAATGGCCAAAAAACATATGAAAAAATGCTCAACCTCTCTAATCATCAGGGAAATGCAAATCAAAACCACAATGAGATATCACTTATCTCCAGTGAGCCTGGCCTTTATCAAAAAGACCCAAAATAACAAATGTTGGCATGGATGCAGAGAGATAGGACCACTCATGCACTGCTGGTGGGACTGCAAACTAGTGCAACCTCTGTTGAAGGGAATATGGAGATACCTTTAAACAGATACAAGTAGAAGTACCATTTGATCCAGGAATTCCATTACTGGGCATCTACTCAAAAGAACAAATGATACTCTATAAGAAAGACACCTGCACCCAAATGTTTATAGCAGCACAATTCACAATTGCAAAGATGTGGAAACAACCTAAGTGTCCATCAATACATGAGTGGATTAATAAAATGCGGTATATGTATACCATGGAGTGCTATTCAGCTTTAAGAAACAATGGTGATATAGCACCTCTTGTATACTCCTGGATGGAGTTGGAATGCATTCTACTAAGTGAAGTATCCCAAGAATGGATAAACAAGCACCACATGTACTCACCATCAAATTGGTATTAAGTGATCAACACATAAGTGCACATATAAGAATAACATCTATTGAATGTCGGACAGGGGAGGTGGGGAGGAGGGGATGGGGATATGCATACACAAAGAGTGCAATGCACACCATCTGAGGGATGGACACACTTGAATCTTAGACTTGGGGGGTGGGGGGCAAGGGCAACATACATAACCTAAACATCTGTACCCCCATAATATGATGAAATAAAAAAAAAACTCAACCATCAGTGAAGGTGAGCACATGTAATAAAAAATTTGATTAAATCCCTAAGAGTTTCCAATAATTGAAACTTCTGATGGATAATATAAAAATTATGTTAAAAATTATTACAGGAAAGAAATTTAAAAACAATAAAAAGGAAGAACTAAGCAACTAATTAGACACACTGAAATTAAAACCTAGCGAATTAAGAAAAGAATAAACCTACGGTCCCAGGCCCCAGGCTGGCCCTATGGCCCAAGGCTCCAGGATGGCTCTCACTGCCCCAGATTCCAGGCCTGCCCCTTTGCCAGTTCAGACATGCAACCCAAGACTGCAGGGTTGCCCTCATGGACTAAGACACTAGGCCCACCCCATGGTTCCAAGCTCCAAGCCCACCCTAGTAAACCTAGGTATCAGGCTGGGCTTCAGAAACCTAAGCTTCGGCCAGGCATGGTGGCTCACACCTGTAATCCTAGCTCTCTGGGAGGCCGAGGCGGACGGATTGTTTGAGCTCAGGAGTTCAAAAGCAGCCTGAGCAAGAGCGAGACCTCGTCTCTACTAAAAAAATAGAAATAAATTAATTGGACAACTAAAAATATATAGAAAAAACTAGCCTGGCGTGGTGGCGCATGCCTGTAGTCCCAGCTACTTGGGAGGCTGAGGCAGGAGGATCACTTGAGCCCAGGAGTTTGAGGTTGCTGTGAGCTAAGATGACGCCACAGCACTCTAGCCCAGGCAACACAGTGAGACTCTGTCTCAAAAAAAAAAAAAAAAAAAAAAGAAACCTAAGCTCCAAACCTGTCTTCACAGACCCAGTCAATAAGTCTGCCTCGGTAGACCCCAGCACCAGGATGGCCCCATGGACCCAGGCTCCAGAGATGCCCTCACAGGCCCAGGTTCAGATCTATCATCATGAACTTAAGCACCAAGGCCTGCCCATGCAGATCAAGCTCCAGGCCAGTCCCAGTTGATATACAGCCTCCAGGCTTATCCTCATGGACCCAGGCACTCAGCCTGATTGTGCACTGAAACTGGCACCACGATAGCATGCCCCAGGACTCCAGCAACAATCCCATTCACAGACCCTTCCAGCTACCATTCCCAGGTTGTCTGACCAAAGTGGTAAAGATCTTTTCGTGCTGAAGCCAGTCTGTAAAGACTGGAAGAGGTACCTAGTTCTTCAAATGTACAAACACCCATTGAAGGCCACAAGGATCATGAATAATCAGAAAAGCATGACACCACCAAAGTAGAAAAATAAAGCTCCAGTAACCAACCCTAAATAAATGGAGATCTATGTACTGACGAATCAGACATGAGAGGGAGCAAGAGATTACAGGTTCCTGAAACAAAGGAAGGGGGGGGAAACAACTGGACACCTGGGGAAGTTAGGGACAAAGGCCTAGAATCTCTAGCTAGGAAGTCTAGTGAAGGTCTTTCTCAGTCAAAGACAGTCCATAAAGACAGGGAGGGGGATTGTTTCTTCAAGTGTGCAGATATCAATGCAAGAAACACAACCAGGAACACACAACCTAATAAAAATAACAAAATAAATCTGCAATAACCCACTCTAAAATGGAGATCTATAAATTGCCTGTCAAAGAATTCAAAATAATCATCTTAAAAAAGCTGAATAAGCTACAAAAAAATGAAATTAGGAAAATAATACATGAACAAAATAAGAAGTTCAACAAAGAGATAGAAACCACAAAAAAGAACCAAGCAGAAATTCTGGAGCTGAAGAACACAATGAGTGAACTGAAAAATTCCACAGAAAGTTTCAACAGCACATTCAATCAAGAAGAAGGAACAGTGAGCTTGAAGACAGGCCATTTGAAATCACCAATTCAGAGGATCAACAAAGAAAAACAAATGAAAAAGAGTAAAGAATGCTTATGGCATTTCTGGAACACCATCAAGCTCACCAATATATACATTATAGGAGTCACAGAAAAAGTACAGAAAGAGAAAGAGGCAGAAAGCTTATTTAAACAAATAATGACACAAAATTTCCCAAATATGGAGAAAGAAATGAACATACAGATCCATGAAGTCCAAAGAACCTCAAATAGATTAAATCTGAAGAGATCTTCACCAGACATAATATAATGAAATTCTCAAAAGTCAAGACAAAAAGAGAATTTTGAATGCAGCAAAACAAAATCAACTTGTCACATATAAAGGAACTTTCATGAGACTATTAGCATATTTCACAGCGAAAACCTTTCAGGCCTGGAGAGACTGGTATGGTAGATTCGAAGTGCTAAAAAGAAAAAAAAAAAAAAACTGCCAACCAGAAATGCTATAACCAGCAAGGTTGTCCTTCAGAAATGAAGAAGAAATAAAGATCTTCCCAGACTAACAAAAGCTGCGGGATTTTATCACCACTACCTACCTTACAAGAAATGCTAAAAATTCTTCAAGTTGAGACAAAAAGATACTAACTAATCACATGAAATGATAAAACTCACTGTAAAGATAAGAACAGAATCATATTCAGAATACCATAATACTGTAATTGTGGTACATAAGTCATTTTTAACTCTAAAATAAAAGTTAACATACAAAAGAATTAAAAATAACAATAGTTACAATAATCGGTTAATATATACACAACATAAAAAGATATAAATTGTGAAATCAATAACATAAAATGTGGGGGAGGAAGTTAAAGAGTTTTTATATGCAGTTGAAGTTATTTTTAGCTTAAGATGTCAGCTTTATATAAATATATGAACCACAAGAGGTTTTCTGTAAGCCACATGGTAATTACAAAGAAAAAATCTCTAGTAGGTATACAAAAGATAAAGAAATAAATGCATACCATCACAAAATATCATCACATCACAAAGGAAGGCAGAAAAAAGGAAAAAAGGAAAAAAGAAATAATAAAATAATTAAAAACAATTAACAAAATGCAAATAGTAAGTCTGTACCTAGCAGCAATTACCTTAAATGTAAATGGAAGAAATTATTTAATCAAAAAACACAGAGTGACTGAATGCATAGAAAAATAAAAACCAACTATAGGCTGCCAACAAGAAACATATTTCAGTTTTAAGGACACTCATAGGCTAAAAGTGAATGAATAGAAAGACATTCCATGGGAATGGAAACTAAAAAAGAACAGAGATGTTTATACTTATATGAGACAAAACAGACTAAAGAGAGAAATAGGAATACAATAATAGTAGGGAACTTCAATACCCAGTTTTAAAAATGAATAGATTATTCAGACAGATAATCAATAAGGAAATAGTGGACATGAACAACAATGTAGACCAAATGAACCTAACAAATCTATATAGAACATTCCATTCATATTCTTTTCAAGTACACATGAAATAATAACCAGGGTAGATTATATGTTAGGTCACAAAATAAGTCTTAACAAATTTAAGAAGACTGAAATTATGTCAAGTATCTTTCCAAAGCTCTGCAAAACCAGAAAACAATAATTTGTATGTATGTGTTGGGGGGGGATTGGAAAATTTACAAATATGTGGAAATAAAGACACTCCTGTACAACCAATGAGTCAAAGAAGAAATCAAAAGGGAAATTTTAAAAATATTGAGACAAACTAAAATGGAAATACAACATACCAAAATTTATAGATATAAAAAAAGCACTTTTAAAAGGGAAATTTATAGTGATAAATGCCAAAATAAAGGTAGTAAATAAACAATTTTACTTTACATCTTAAGGAGCTAGAAAAAGAAAAATAAACTAAGCCCAAAGATAGCAGAAGAAAAGAAATAATAAAGAAAAAATAAAATAGACAATAGTTGTTTTTTTAAAAGATAAACAAAATTGATAAACCTTTCACTACACTAAGAAAAAAAGAAGACTCAAAATTATAAATGAAAGAGAAAACATCACAACTGATACCATAGGAATACAATGGATTATAAGAAACTAATGTGAACAATTATATGTTCACATTATGCCAACAAATTAAATAACCTAGAAAAAAGAATCAGTAACTTCCTAGATACATGCAACCTACCAAAACTGAATCATGAGGATATAGCAGTCATGAACAGACCAATGAGTAAGAATAGCAAATTAGTAATCAAAAGCCTTCCAACAAAAAAAAAATTCCCAGGACCCAGTGGCTTCACTGGTGAATTCTACCAAGCATTTAAAGAAGAATGCCAATCCTTCTCTAACTCTTCTAAAATAATTTAAGAGGAGGGAGCACTTTCAAAAAGCTCATTTTAGAAAGCCAGCATTACCCTGATAGCAAAAGTAGACACAGACAATAAAGAAAATTAGAGGCCAATATTCCTCAAATTCCTGATGTAGATGCAAAAGTCTTCATCAAAATACTAGCAAATCAAATTTAACAGCACATTAAAAGGATCATATACCATGATCTCTGTAATAGAAGAATAATTTAACGTATGAAAATCAGTAAATGTGATATACCTCATTAAAAAAATAAAGGATAAGAATCATATGATCACCTAAATAGATGCAGCAAAAGTATTTGACAAAATGTAACATAATTTCATGGTAAAAACTCTCAACAATTTAGGTATAGAGGGAATATATCTCAACATAATAAAAGTCATATATGACAAGCCCACAGCTAACATCACACTCAAGGGTGAAAAACTGAAAGCTTTTCCTCCAGGAACAAGACAAGGATGCCCACTCTCAACACTTTAATAAATATAATACTAGAAGTCCTAGCCAGAGCAATTAGGCAAGAAGAAGAAATAAAAGACTTTCAAATCACAAAGGAATATGATAAGCTGTTTCTGTTTGTAGATGACATGATTTTATATATAGAAAACCCTAAAGATGCTACCAAACAACTGTTAGAACTAATAAATATATTCATTAAAGTCACAGGATACAAAATCAACATATTAATACAAAAATAAGTAGCATTTCTATACACTAGCAATGAACTATCCAAAAAAAGAAATCAAAAAACAATGCCATTTATAATATTATCAAAATAAAATAAGATACTTGGTAATATCAATAAATTTAACCAGGGAGGTAAAAGATCTATATGCTGAAAATTATAAAACATTGATGAAAAAAATCAAAGATACAAATAACTGGAAAAAATATCCTGTGTTAGAATTGGAAGAATTAATATTGTTAAAAAGGTCATAGCACCCAAAATGATCTATAGATTCAATGTGATCCTTATCAAAATTCCAATGGCATTTTTTATATAAATAGAAAAAAATCCTAAAATTCATATGGAACCACAAAAGACCCTGAATAGCCAAAGCAATCTTGAGCAAAAGAAATAAATCCGGAAGAATCACATTACTGGATTTCAAAATATGCTACAAACGATAGTAATCAAAACAACATGGTACTAGCATAAAAACAGACATATGGACCAATGGAAGAGATTAGAGAGCCCAGAAATAAATCTATGCATTTATGGTAAATTTCAACAAAGGTGCTAAAAACACACAATGTAGAAAGGACGTCTCTTCAATAAATGGTATTGGTAAATTAAATATCCACATGCAGAAGAATAAGTGGACCCTTATCTCATCTCACACCACATACAAATACCAACTCAAAATGGTTTAAAGATTTAAACGAAAGAGCTAAAACTGTAAAATTACTAGAACAAAACTTAGGAGAAAAGCTTCTTGACATTGGTCTGAGGAATAATTTTATTTTTTAATATGATGCCCAAAGCACAGGCAATACAGGCAAAAATAGACAAATGGGATTGCATCAAACTGAAAAGCTTCTGAGTAGAAAAGGAAACAATCAATGAGGTGAAGAGACAGCCTATTGAATGGAGATAATATTTGCAAATCATATATCCAATAAGGGGTAAATACTCAAAATATATGACGAACTCAACTATATAGCATGAAAATAAATAACCCCATTAAAATGTGAAAAGGACTTGATAGACATTTCTCAAAATAAGACATACAAATGACCAATAGTATGTGGGAAAAAAATGGCCCACATCACTAATTATCAGAGAAATACAAATCAAAATCACAATGAGATATCACCTCATACTTGTTCAGATGGCAATTACAAAAAAGACAAAAGATCAGTGCTGGTGAGCATGTGGAGAAAAAGAAACCCTTGGACACTGTTGGTGTGAATGTAACTTGATATAACCTTTATGGAAAATGGTATGGAAGCTGCTCAAAGCATTAAAAATAGAACTACAATTTGATCTACCAATCCCGCTTCTGAGTACATATACAAAGGAAATGAAATTAGTATCTTGAAAAGATATCTGTACTACCATGTTCATTGCAATATTATGCACAATACCCATGATATGGAATCAAATGTCCATTGACAGATAAAGAAAGAAAATGTGATATATATACACAATGGAATATTATTCAGCCTTTAAAAAAGAAAATATTGTCATTTGCAACTACATGGATTAAACTGGAGAACATTATGTTAAATGTAATGAGCCAGGTACAGAAAGACAAATACTGCATGATTTCACTTATATGTGGAACATAAAAAAGTCAAACTCACAGAAGTAGAGAGTAGAATAATGGCTGCCAGAAGAAAGCAGGGAATAGGGAGCTGGGGATGGGGTAATGGGAAGATGTTGCTCAAAGGGCTCAATGTTTCAGTTAGGTAGGATAAACAAGTTCTGAAGATCTAATATACAGCATAGTAACTATAGTTACTAATACTATATTGTATACTCGAAATTTGCTAAGAGAGTAGTTTTTAAATTTTCTCACCACACACACACAAAAGATAACTTTGTGAGGTGACAGATGTTAATTTGTTTGATTATGATAATCATTTCACAACATATACATATATCAAAACATCAGATTGTACACCATAAATATATACAATTTTTGTCAATTATATTTCAAAAAAGCTGGAAAAAGAGAAATAAATCCAAAGCAAGTGAAAGAAAGGAAAGAATGAAGGTAAGATCAGAAATTAATGATCTAGAAAAAAATAAATTTTAGAAAGTGCCCTATTAAATAGACTAAATAGACAAACATTTGGTGTGAATGGTAAAGAAAGAGCAGAGAAGGCACAAGTAAACAATACTAGGAAAGACATAACCCACAGCCAACATCATAGTGAATGGGCAAAAGTTTAAAGCATCTCCCCTAAGAACTGGAGCAAGACAAGGGTGCCAACTGTCACCACTTCTATTCAACCTAGTACTGGAAGTCCTAGCCAGAGAAATCAGGCAAAAGAAAGAAATAAATGGCATCCAAATTGGGAAAGAGGAGATCAAACTATTCCTGTTTGCTGATGATATCAGCAATATACAAGATATTTTCTTGTATCTAGAAAATCCTAAAGACTCCACCAAAAGACTCCTGTAAATGATAAATAAATTCAACAAAGTTTCAGGTTACAAAATCAATGTACACACATCAGTACCATTTCTATGTACTAATAACAGTCAAGCAGAGAGTCAAATCGAGGACTCAATACCATTCACAATAGTTACAAAAAAAATAAAATATCAAGGCATATACTTAACAAAAGAGTTCAAAGATCTCTGCAAGGAGAACTACAAAATATTGATGAAAGAAATCGCAGATGACACAAACAAATGGAAAAACATCCCCTGCTCATGGATTAGTAGAATCAACATCGTTAAAATGTCCATACTGCTCAAAATGATTTATAGATTCAATGCAATCCCCATCAAAATACCAGTGTCATATTTCACAGATCTAGAAAAAATAATCCTAAACTTTATTTGGAGCCAAAAAGACTCTGAATAGTCAAAGTAATTTTAAGCAACTAGAACAAATCTAGATGCATCACATTACCTGACTTCAAATTATACAAGGCTATAGTAACCAAAACAGCATGGTACTGGTATAAAAGTGGAGACATAGACAAATGGAACAGAATAGAAAACCCAGAAATAAAACCATCTACCTACAACCAACTGATCTTCAGCAAAGCGTACAATAGCATACACTGTGAAAAGGAAGCCCTATTCAATAAACGGTGCTGGGAAAATTGCATAGCCACAGGCAGAGGAATAAAATAGGGCCCCTATTTCTCACCATATATTAATACAAAAATTAATTCAAGATAGATTAAAGACTTAAATGTAAAGCACAAAACCATAAACATTCTAGAAGAAAACATAGGAAAACTCTTCTAGACATCAGCCTAGGCAAAGAATTTATGACTAAGACCCAAAAGGAAAATATAGCAAAAACAAAAATAAATAAATGGGACTTCATTAAATTAAAAAGCTTCTGCACGGCAAAGGAAATAATTAACACAATGAATAGACACCTACAAAATGGGAGAAAATATTTGTAAACTGTATAGTCCAACAAAGGACTGATATCCAGAATCTACAGAGAACTCAAATCAGCAAGAATAAAAACAAACAATCCCATAGAAAGGTGGGCAAAAGACATTAATAGAAGTTTTTCAAAAGAAAATAGACAAATGGCCAAAATAAATATGAAGAAATGCTCAACATCACTAATTATCAGGAAAATGTAAATTAAAACTACAATGAGATACCATTGTACTCCTATCAGAATAGCCATTATTAAAGTCAAAAAATATAGATGCTACTATGCTTGCAGAGAGAAAGTAATGCTTATACACTGTTGGTGGGACTGCAAATTAGTACAACCTCTATGGAAAACAGTATGGAGATGCCTCAAAGAAATAAACATAGACCTACCATTCTATCCAGGAATCCTACTGCTGTGTATCTACCCAAAGGAAATAAAGTCATTTTATCAAAAAGATACCTGTGCTTGGATGTTTATGGCAGCACAATTCACAATTGCAAAGATGTGTAATCAACCTAAGTTTCCTTCGATTCATGAATCAATAAAGAAAATGTGGTTTATATGTACCATGGAGTACTATTCAGCTATAAAAAGAAATGAAATGATGTTATTTGCAGCAACTTGGATGGAACTGGAGACCATTATCCTAAGTGAAGTATCTCAGGAATGGAAAACCAAATACCATAATTCTCACTAATAAGTGAGAACTAATAGAGAGATATATATAGGCAAAAAGCAATATAATGAACATGATAAACCAGAAAGGAGGGAGGTGAAAGGGTGGGTTTGGGATAAAAACTTACCTATTGGGTACAATGAACACTATTATGATGATGGGCACAGCAAAAGCCCTGACTTAAGCATTACACAAGATATCCATGTAATAAAAACACTTGTACCCCCTTAATGGATATCTTGAAATTTTAAAAATCAGATAATATAGCAGATGAAAAGCAAATTACAGGTCAATTTTATTCATGAATATTCTCTTTTTTTACCTACAGGAAATCCGTTTTATTTTTTTTAATTTTTTTTTTATTTCAGTGTATTATGAGAGTACAAATGTTTAGGTTACGTATATTGCCCTTGCCCACCCCACCCCAGGTCAGAGCTTCAAGTGTGTCCATCCCCCAGACGGTGCGCATCGCACTCATTATGTATGTACATACCCATCCCCTTCTCCCCGTTCCCATCTGCCGACACCCGATGAATGTTATTCCTATATGTACACTTAGGTGTTGATCAGTTAAAACCTTATTCATGAATATTGATGCAACAATCTCATAACAATATCACAACCAAACCTATCAATGTATGAAAAGATAATATTTCTTAGCCAAAGTGGCTTCAACATTTTTTGAAAAATCTATTAATATATTCAACACATTTATAAATTACTTTAGCAAAACTATGTAATTGTTTCAATAGATGTAGGTAAAGAATTCAATTATTTTCCTGATAAAAATTCTTAACACAATAAAATGGAAGGAATGTCCTTCATACAATAAAGGATATCTATAAAAAACACTTTAGAAAGCATCATTCTTTAAAGGGAAATGGCAGCTTTCCCCAAAGTCAGTAATATGACAAAGTTTGGCAAAAGTTTTTAAAGTCTGAAATATCACAAGTTAGTGAGAACATAGGGAAATAGATTTTCCTATACTGCCAGTAGAGAGTAGATTATATTGGAAAGCATTTTGGCAATGTCACGCAATGTTGAAGTTGTGTGTAACCTAAAACCTGCTAATTCATGCCCTAGAGAAGTGCCCTCAAAGTGTGTGCCTTGGACCAGCTGCTGTCCACAAACTGTTATCAGAGAATGGAGCATTTTGAGTAACGCTGCACTCAAGAAAATCTTACATATATGCACGGAGAGACATTTACAAAAATGTCGCTGCAGAACTCTTTGTAATAACAAAAAAATTGGAAATAAATATACTTGAGCTGGAAAATGGATAAATAAATTGTGATACATTCACGCAATGGAATACTATACAGTAGTCAAAGTCAATAACTTAGGGTCAGGTGCAGTGGCTCACGCCTATAATCCTAGCACTTTGGGAGGCCAAGGTGGGAGGATCACTTGAGGCCAGGAGTTTGACGCCAGCCCGAGCAACACAGTGATACCCAATCTCTACAGTACAGAAAATAAAAATAATAAGCTAGATATGGTGGCATGCACCTACAGTACCAGCTACTCGGGAGACTGAGACAGGAGGATCCCTTGAGCCCAGAAGTTTGAGGTTGTATTGAGCTGTGATGACGCCACTGCAGTCTAGCCCAGGCAACAGCATGAAACCCTGACATAAAAAAAAAAAAAAAAAAAAAAGCTGTATATATATTTCTCTCAATAATCTAGCCTAAGAAATATAACAATGATATATTTTAGAGAATAATAGTAAACATAAAAGACAAGCTTCAGGATAATACATGCAGAATATTATTTACTTGAAGACTAAAAACATGCAAAATCATATTATATTTTAAGGATATCTGCATGTCTAGTAAAGGTATAAAAACATTCCTTTATATGATTTATGCACAAAACATGGAATGTTAAACAAATTCAGGATCTGGGGAAGGAGAGGTAGGACTTGGATCAAGGGAGAAATACAGAGGGGCTTCAACTATGTATGCTAATTTTTTTTAAAAAGTTGTCAGCAATTACAAAAAAATGTTAAGAATTTATATACCTTGATGATGGCTCCATGAATGTACATTATAATATTTTTTATACTTTTTTATGTGTTTGAAATCCTTCACAATCATTTTTGAAGTCATGATTTAGAAAGAATGGATCTTTAAAGGCCTCATTCTAGAGATGAAGGTGAACTGCAGAGAAACTAAGAGTTTGCAGAACAGCCCTAGAACCCATGCTCTGACATCGCACTGACCACTGCACAAGAAGGTCACAGAAAGACTCTTAGGAGCTGTCTCTCTCATATCTCTGACGTTGCCACGTAATGATCTTTTTCTTCTTTAGGGAAACAGATAGAATCAACAAATTATCAATTAAACAAGTTATGCCAAGATCTGCAGACCTTTCTCCAGAAGATAAACTATGCTAAGGAAAAAGTAAATATAACCATTGCAGAGTCCCTGGCTCACAGCTCCTTTTTTGGAGATTTTGCTAGTTTGCTTTCCATGATTCTATTAAAGAACGGACAAAACCCACACCTAAGTGTCCAAATGTGGTGATAAATGTCTCCAGTGAACCTATCTGAAAGAGAGTAAGAAAATTATGATTACACATCACCAAGAACAAGGGTTTCTGACCCAGGAGAGGTAATAAAGTGGTCATAACAACTCTTCTCTTTGAAGCAAACTTCCCCACAGAGTTGGCTGTGGGAGATATGCAAACCTTTCCAGGTCTGTTTCTGTTACAAATTGTGAATCATACTACCTTCAGAGATCCAGACTTCTCAGAATATAAAGATAATTCTCCAGGGGAAGGCTGGAAGCAGTGCAAGAAATATCTGAATTATGCTTATATTTGGTTGGATCGGACAATAAAAACCCTTTGCACTTTATTTTTTTTTGGTGTACCATGATTTAAAAGTTTTTAAGACCAAGACTCAGCAGAGGAGTCAGCTCTTTAACCTTGGCCTATTAAAAGGCAATGAGATTAGGTCACATTGGATGAAGCATACTATTACTTGAGCAGTAAGGGTACAGGACAGGCATAGAATACCTTTCTTCCAAAATCTTCTGGAATTTGATTCGCATCAGTTTGCCCTGTGCTCTGGTTTGGAACAAGGTGAAGACTTTAAATAGTCTTTCATCTCTCATTGCTTCCAGTTGACTCAGAAATCCAGCTTTAAAAAAACCCCTAAAAGAAGTAAATCAGTTGTTAGTTACACTCATAATGGGTATTGAGCAAATGTCTGTTGAACTGATCATGTAAGCAATTGATGTGTTCCTTGGGACAACTTTATCAATTCTATTTCTCATTAAGTTTTATTTAATGGATAAAATATACCTCCTAGAAAGCTTAATTTTATAAACCTAAAATTTGCAAAAAAAATTTTTATTTAATCCTGTAGTTATGTTGGTTGCTTAAGAATTTAAACTCTTCTTCCCTTATCTGTTAATAATGCCTAGATTGTTCAGGGAACCTGGTTTAAGTTTTAAGATGGGCCCACGCATGCAGTGCTCCAAAGTGCCAAGCAAGGGTCTAAACACTTTTTCTGTAAAGGGCCAAGTAGTAAATATTTTTAGAGTTTGTAGGCCATATACAATCTGTGTAGGATATTCTTCTTTGTTTTTGAACAACTCTTTAAACACGTAAAACCACTGTTAGTTAATGGGTCATATAAAAAACAGGCCTTGTATATGGCTCTTAGGCCATAGTTTTCTGACCCCTGCTCTAGAGGAAGGCACTTTTGCCCTAGGCATCAAAGAATACACATAAATATTTTTTCAAGAATAATTAGTAACAACCAAAGTGAGGTGAGTAAGGTACCGAAAGCACTCTAAGAGCCTCCATAAAGTCACTTTATACAACCTGAGAATGAGTACTTCTCAACCTCACTTCACAACCCTGAGAATAAATGCCTTCTTCAAATCTGTGCCTTAGGAGCTTTCCTTGCCTGGGTCAGTCCCAGTCAAGATGAATGGTATACAGCAAAAATAACTAAATACACAGGAAGGAAGGCATTGTCAATGAAAATCAGCAGAAATAAGAAACAGCAGAAACTGACTCTCAGGTACTGAAAATGTGGGAGTCAAGTGATATTTTATAACCATTTCCTACAGAGTTCTATTTCTCGGAATTATTCACCCTAGATCTTCCAACTGTAAGATCAAATAATTTGATCAAATAATTTGATCCTTACATGGGTGTCATTAGAAACTTGACTTACAGATCAAATCAAATCTTGTGGTTAGTTAGAAGTTTCTCAAAATACGTGCAATATACCAAGATCATCTAAGATGAAGTAGAATTTAGAGAATCACATTTAAAGAAATTGGTTTTGCATTAATTTTTTGGATAGTGGGGTTGACTTTAAAGTTATTAAATTACTCAGATAGTCTTCTAGAAATTTTTCCCTAAAAGAGTACTGTGGATGAATCAGTTCACACTCACACAAGCCATTAACTCCAGGAAGTTGATTCACCTTTTTCTAGCTCAGATGTATACATATTTTCTAGCATCATAAGGTTGATTCACTATTTTATGTCTTGGCACAAATTTGCCTAGATGACTAATTATAAAAATGCAAATGTAGTCAAGACTGAGATTTAAAAAGCATTGAATATATTTTTTTTCTCAAACCACACTGAAGTCTCTACCTTCAACTGAGCTCTATTTGTGCTATTTGTGGTCACAAGAGCTAAAGAATGCCTTATAATTAAGCATTCACAGGTATTTTAAGATACGCTCTTTCTTCCCACTTTTCTCCAAATGCATCCTTTGCAGTTTTCTGGTTACCTTAGTGATTCCAAATTGGTATTGGGTATGGTCTATCTCCAAGGAGCCAAGTAGTTCTTCAGCTGCTTTTCTGCTGCTCACAAACTTGCTCTTTGGAAAGGTTCTGGGGTTCAGAATGCAGTACCTAATTTAAAATATGTAAAGAACAAATCCTGGGGTCAGGGTATCAAATGATTTCAATAAAGACAAATCTGAACAAGTGAAGTAAAGGAGATATAGACTTCTATCTCTCTTACCAATATGTTCCATTTTCACAAAACTCTCAGTAGCAATAGTGAGGATGATACAACTAATAATCCTCAGCATTGGTATAATAGTTTGTGCTGTTTATAGTGCTTTAGAGACAACCTCATTTGATTGTCTGCTCACTTAGGCAGAGAGGAATTGGATGGGGAAAGAGAGGGAGAGGGGCAAGTGTGAATATCTCTATTGTATAAATAAGGAAACTGAAAAGCAGAGACATTAAATGTATTTTCTAAGATTCCTTCACCCTATTGGTGATTTGGTAAAAAACAAGAAATATGCCTCTTAATTCTAAGACAGGTACTCTTTCTACTCTGCCATACTTTGCTCAGGCTTGATGACCTATAAATGTATACTCCTAGAATTCAGGAAAGAGAAAGCAAAGATGGCTCTCCTGCCTCCTGCCACACACCCTGCTTGCTTCCTTCCTTTCACGGGCTTGCTGGTAAAGCACCAGCCTGCTTGGATGGCAGCTACGATTAAGTATATACAACATTTCAGAGATTCAATTCAGCCTCCATATGTTTCTTCCGTATATATTTCTTCTATATGTTGGTCTATTACCTGTTAATAGAGATTTAAGGATATTACAGTTACATGGATGTTAGATTTAAGGGGAAATAATAATAGAACCCTGTCATCATATATCTCGCCACCACCAAAACACATCGATTTGTAGTCTGGAGGACATCAACCAAACAAACAATGCATGCCTAAACATTTGGAAAGCAAGGAAAACAGAATGGACTGCCTCAGGCTTCTTGGATTCTAGAATGTATGTTTGTTTACCTTTGTTTAAAATCAGCATACAGCAGTCGATTTGGAAAACCTTTACAGTATATCTTAATTCCTTCCAAGACACCATTACAGCGCAACTGCTGTAGAACCAAGTCAGGGTCCATTATACCTGGAAAAAAAAAGGTCACGTTGGATCTGTGGTCAAAAAACCTGCTATCCCACATTTTGCCCCAATTTCTGCATATTGGGTTAAAAAGAAAGAGTCTGAATTTGATGTTTTCTGCATGATAGATCCTAGGAGTTCACTCACTCCCAGCCTGATGGTACTCACAGTACGCATCCTATTATGCAGGAGTCTCCAAATATGATTTCCCTGAAATTGCTTTAACATGGAACAAGCCCTTTTATCACAGTTAGATAAGACTTTATAAGTAAATACTCCTGGAAGGTAGGGGAGAAAAGTACATTTTTTGCTAGGATGTAAATGGCTGGTATCACATTTATTCACTAACAAAAAAACCACCTAGAGAGGGTGATAAGAACACAAAAGGGAGCTGCCATCTACAAGCAGGAGGGAGATGGAGGAATAAGAAGGGGGAATAAACAGAAAGGGGTAGATGGACACAATCATAGAATTCAGCTTGCAATTTTGTTCAGGAAGGACTGGCTCACATCCCAGCCTTTATTCTTCCCTTATTATCTTCATAGGGCCTAAGTTTTATTCTATGGTATAAGCATCCTTCTATCACCTCCTCATTCATCAAAAGAAGCCCTACTACAGCTGGCAGCTGTAATTGCCAATAGGATCCACTGTATCTGGCCCTCATTAAGTCTTCTGGAATAAGGCAAGGAGCATACCTCCTAACACAAAGACCTACTATGGTTTTATAAGAGAAGTCAAAAAAGAAGATGACCCTGTCTATGCCCAAGGTCACAGAATAAACTTAAGGCATATATCCATATTGCTGTGCTCCAATCCTTTTCATGGAAAGACACAGATGATCTATAAGAAGGGACAGGAGGAGAGACCTATGACACCTAAAAATCAAACACACTCATTCCCCGTAAGTACATTTGAAGAACTGTTTTGATTAGATCATGAAGCTTTTCTCATAACTTTGTCTTATAACTTTAAAAAAAAACCACCAACCCTGCTGAAATCAGAGCTGACTCAATGGGAGGCAACTCTAATAGGTATCAGAATTGCTCCAAAATAGAGCCAGCTAATTAGATTCCTTGCTAGATGGAAGCAGTGTCCCTAGACACATTCAGAAACCCAGCTGATAAGAAACAATGAGGCAAAAATATACAGCCGTGAATGAACATGAAGTGTTTGCATTGCAAAAACCCAAATTGCAGCATCATTGTTTAGCATCACAGTTTCCCAAAATAGGCCACAGACTATCAAGATCGGGGTCTTAATCACAAGGAGGTTAATGAAAATGCAAGATACTCAGAAATCAGAACCAGCAACATCTGGCTACATATTGTAGGGGTGGTTAGTGCTCTGAAGACATAAGGGCTTATCATATACACTCCTTCAAGGCTGACAGCCTCTGACCAAAGCTGCAGAGAGGTTTATAATTCCAAAGGGATGGCCAGAAATCTTCAAACTCATAATGTAAGGAAAGCTATCAATGCAGTTAATTTAAGTAAAAATTTTGTTTTGGGAATTTGAGACATAAAAAAAAAAATTCACCATCATCCACCTAGGGGCACCTACCTATTATGCCCCTACCACCATTCATTCACTCATCAAAAAGTATCCGCTGCCCAGAATTACATAACTTAAAAAAAATAGATACTATCTGGGAGAGGGAACATGATGTTAGTATTAGGAAGGAAGACAGAGGGAGTTCTCAAAAATTAGAAATGAATTTATCTCAATTTAGATAATTCAGGCCAAATAACTTCCTTTATGCCGAGATATCTACCTGAATCCTTCAATTGATTATTCAATTGCTTTTTATTATACTTTGCCCTTGTAGACAATAGCATAGGAGCTCATCCACGTTTAGCATGAAATTCAAGGAGGAATTTAAATGGTAATATCAAGCATTCTAATTTTGTCCAATTGAGCCTGCTTTGTGAAATCCTTCCATATATCCACCAGAATTTCAATTCAGAGTCAATCTTAGGGAGGTTCTGAAGACCTCACTTTTAACTTACTTCAATTTTTCTATATGAAAATCTACCCTTATATAAAAGAAACTAGTAAGTGTTTCTCAAAAAATATTCAATATAGCTAAAATCAAATGCATTTCCTAGTGTGAATTATAAAGAAATCAAGTCCTTACCTGGCATTTTGTTCACATTCGGATTTATGCATCTCACAAAATGAGGTGCCGTTGATTTCAGATTAGTCACCAATTTATTTAGGTTTTCCTAAAATGGAGAGCATAGTAAATACAAAATCACTTTATAAATCACTAACCCATGTCACAATCACAAATCACTAATCCACATAATAAACACAAAATCGCCTTGCACAACACCAATCTACCTCACAAATATCTCCAAATCTATCCACTTCATTTTACAGCCAAGAAGAATATCAACAGTAAAATAATGAATTCAACATTCTTTCCTGCCTACCAAATGTGCATTATTTCTTCCCTATGGCAAGTCAATATTTATCTGACAGACACAGTTTCATTGTGGATCATCTCTACCTGTTTTGAATTTGATAGCAATAACTTATGGTTGGGCAATAGAATGTCTTGAAAAAAGAAATTGTTTCTCAAATTTTCTCTCTGTGGCGAATCTTTATCGTCGGTCAGCTTCTCTACAAGCAGAATCTGATATGGGAATTCTGGTTTGAAAGATTTATTTCGAGAGAGAGGGAAGCAGCGTAGAGCAGGAGAAGAAAAAAAGCAATGAGGTGGACTCAGCTTTAGTCTGATCCTTGGAGGAGCTGTGAACATAAATATACCACTTGCACCGTAATTGGTACCACCTTAAGGCAAAGGAGAAGCCAAAGTCTGGAGGGCAGGACAAGGAGGCAGGCTAGCTTCCCATCTGATCAAGGGCAATTCTGGCAACTGGTGATTATTATGCGCCAATATTCACATCAGCTGAAGATGTGCACAGGGATGACAAAGGGGACCCTGGCGGGCCACAAACAGTGTCCACTAAGGCTCTGGATAACACCAAAATAAACTTCAACTTTTCCAACTTGGCTAACTTCAGATACTTTAACCTTATTTGAAGATGTGAAATTTCAAATAACCAATAACATAGCAGGTTGTGAGAATAAAAAATAAATGCGATCAAAAATTACTTTATGCAGAGATGCTACCGCTTGGAATAAAGCCCCTTTCTTGCATTTCTTCTCCCCAAACGATATAGCTAAGAAAAAAGAAGAAAGAAGCATTTTAAAAGCCCTTTTTTTTGGTCACATTAATATATCCTGCTGATGGAAGCACAGATTCATCGAAGTTCTAAAAACAATATGGCAACATCTACCAAAAGGTCCAAAAACATTTTATGTCTTTTAATACAAAATGTCTATTTCCAGTGCTTTTTCTTAAGGAGTTAATCTGGCAACTGTACAAAGATACTCAGTGAAACATTCTTTAATCATTGCAAAAAAATTAGGCAAAAATAAAATTAATCAACAAATGGCCATCATAGGAGCTTAGTTAGTTAAAATATGAAAAAATATACACGCATGAAACACTGTAACCTTTTAAAATGATGACATGGATCCATATAACTAATGTGAAAATATTTTTCTAGGACATATTTTAAGAGAAAAAGTAGGTTACAAAGCCTATATCTTGTATATTATGGTCCTGAGTGTGTATACATGTTTTTAAGTGCAGTTGTGCTACGGGTAACTATAAACATGAAAAATGTTGGGAGGCGTATATTCCAAAATGCCAGCAGTTTTTACCTCTCTACATGAGATTATAGATAATTTTTATGTACTTTTTAGTTTTTCTATATTGTCTGTGTTTGGGCCAACATTTGTGTATAATTTTTATGATTTATTAAAAAATAATAAATCTATTTCCATTTTCTTGAAGCAAAAGAGCGTATGCTAAACTAAACTGTTTTAAAAACATTTGAAAGTCTAAATCATTAAGATATACAACAGCAGCAACAACAAAATCCATAAGTAACCTGGAGAAAATGGGTTAGCTATCGATATGGAAAACCAATAGAATATTCTCCAGGCTTGAGTAGCAATTGTGAGGTGGCAGATGTCATGAAGTTTAATCACTAATGTCCTTTTGATATGTCCTAGGTCTCTAAGTGACTTACTTGACTTCTTTGTACTTCAATTTTTCCATCCATGAAAAGGGAATAATACTACATTTCATTAATTTTTTTAAAATAATTATAACTCTGGTTTAAAGTATTTGGATTCCTCAGGAAAAAGTGTGGCTATTATAAGCAATTTAATGTTTGGATGGGTCAGAAACTTGGAGACAAGTATTTTCATGGAGTACTTAAAGAATTATCAAAAAAAAAAAAAAAAAGAAACCATTCTGGACAATTCTTCTCTTCTAGTTCCAAAGAACACAGCACACATCCTGAAGAATTAGAAAATGATTTCTTCTCTAATTATCTGCCCAAACCACTCTCTGATCTCTTATGATCAGAGAATTACTCAACTGGGAGCCATAAACTCATGTGGCCACTATCTAATAGACTTCTCAGAGGTACTTTAGAAGCTATTAGAATCAAGCAAATGCACTGCCTGAAGATTAGCCGGGTCCAAACAATAGCTTCCATTTCTCAACCTTCTCTTGAGGCAGGCCCAGAGGGTTTCAGGCACACTCCCAAATTATGTCATCATGTGCTAATAAAGCCAGGAAGTGTTAAATTCTAAATTCTCTCTCCACTCCCTGATCGTGTCAATCAGGAGTCCAAAATCAGTTCAGGAGGAGCCAGGAGTGAACATAAGTCTGGGTGTAAGCTAAGAGGAGAGTGAGAATGTTAGGAGGCGAGAATACAGCCGGCATTTAAAGAACAGCTCCTGTACTCTGCCCCACTGTGCTGTGGAGGAAGCTGAATCCAGGCAGGCCAGATTTTCTATTTTCCTAGAATTTCCATTGTTCAAAACAAAAGGGAAATCCACATGTACATGTGAAATCTTCTGATTGTTTAATCTATGTGGATCAAACAAAATATGTTTGAATGCTATGTTCTGCTCAGGGGCTGCCAATCAGTGACTTTTGCTGGTAAATCATGGAGAGCTTCCTTCTGCAGTTGGCATTAGTTCAGCTGTGAGGTTAGTGTTAGCAACTTGGCTCAGAATCTTCAAATTCATCGTACAATGGTGCAGAAATTTGCATTGTATCCTAGATGTACGCAGCCTGTCCATCTTTGTGTTTTGTTTGTTTGTTTGGGGGAGATCCTGAGAGTGGACTAGGCACTAGACTAGGAAACAGAAGTCCTGCTTCCTATCTAGCATTGCCATTTAGATGTGTAAAACTGAGGATGCTACTTAACAGAAGACAGGGAGAGATTCCCTTTTGTATATACCTGAAAAGGCCATGGCAAAATTCAGTAAGGTAATGTGTCTAAAAGTGCTTTGTAAATTACAAACTACTAAACAAGATTAGTTGTTAGTTGGTAAATAAGTATTTATGAATGCCTTCTGAAGTGAGATTTGCTACATGCTAGAGGCTACAGTTGAACAAGTCAGACATAATCCCTGCCTTCATGAAGCCTCTAATAACCCCAAGTGCATAGAGCACTGTGAAAGCGAATTCCAAGATATTTGAGGAAAAAATATATATAAATATATATTTGGGGAAAGTGTATACACACACACACACATATACATATGTATATGTATATGTATATGTATTTTGGGCTTGTTATTGTCTCCAACTCATTCATTGAAACATGATTTTTTTGTTCTCCCTTTGCAGCTAGGTCGAATAGAAGATAAAACAAGCCAGAAACAGACTCCTTGAAATACATCTATCTTAGAGCACTAGTACCATTTCCCTGAAGAATCAGCCTGAGAACAGACAGGCTAAAAGGAGGGGACGACTCAGACCACAGGGAGCAGAACATGTCACGGTAAGGAAGCAAGGATTCTTGTAAAAGCTGAGGCAGCCAGGGGTTCCATTCTGAGGCTGAAAAATCAAGGGAAATTATGTGACTCACCACTGTCGGTACAGATGTAATTTTCAAAAAGGCTTGCCAGGAGTCTGTTGGAAGACTTCTGAAATACAGCCACCACTGTTTCATTAAGGAGGTCTTTGTTCTTTTCAAGCCAACCAGTGATGTTATAAGGTACCTTTGGAAAGACATGCATTTCAGGTAACAAAGGGAAAAAATGCATAAATTTACATAGCAAATTGTTCATTACTTAAAAAAATCACAAATTACGTGGGTCCTTTAACTTTAAATCAGCTTCACATAACAGTACTGAATAATACTTTAAAAGTCCATTGTGCAGCCCAAAGAGATTCTCAAGCTTTACCATTTTTACACTGTCAAAAGAAAAAGAGAAACAGGAAGAGGAGAGTGGAGAGAGAAAGAGAAAGGGGAAGAAGTGGGAGAGAAAGATGGAGAGGAAGGAAGAATTGAGTGGTGTTTCCAGTAGAAACAATTCGCATCCGCAGTCTTTCATGGGCAAGAAATAGATGAAATAACCCAACTGTCCCTGAAACACAGTGAGCACTCAAAAGAGGGTGACTACGGTTAACAATAATTTATTGCATATTTTAAAATAACTAAAAGTGAAATTGGAATGTTCCTAACACAAAGCATAAATGCTTGAGGTGATGGCTACCCCTATTGCCCTGATTTGATCCTTACACATTGTGTGCCTGTATCAGAACATCACATGCATCCTGTTAACATATACAACTATTATGTAACCATGATAATTAAAAATAAAAATTAAGAGAAAAAAATGTTAGAAATTATGGTATTTTGCTATAAATATCATAATTAATATGACAGGATATCAAAAAGGAAAACTATAAGCCTATCTGTGAATATAGTTGGCAAGCCATTTTTAGGTTTTTAGGAAATATTATTTATTTTTAGGAAATATTATTTTATCCTTTATCAATTCTCTTTTTGTTCCAGCCAGAATCACTGGCCAGAGGCAGAAAAGCAGAAGAAAGGGGCCCTCACACCAGCGGGGAAATGAGGAGGCAGTGAGGGTCATTGGAAACCTTTGTTGGCCATAGTTTGGAAACCATTACTTCACATTGACTATTTCTTTATGGGAGAATAAAAAAAAAATCTTCAATAAAAAGATCAATAGAAATCACTCAATCAAACAATGTTAAGTTAAAAGGAAGGACAAATAAGGGGAAAGCCCCTGACTTTGATGGTGTGCATGCCTTTCTGAAGCTGTCTTGCTTTGAGTTGGGGTGACAGAGTCCATCTTGAAATTTTTGACCTCTGTGCACACAGAACAGTGTTGTGGTATAGGCATTTTATTTCCTGAGTGCTGAAGGGCTACATTGCATGTGTTTTTTTTTTCCGGTACTGAGATGTAGTTTGTTCTTCTCTTCATTTAATCTAAATTTTGTTTAAATATTATCTAAGGACTTTGGCTGAGTGCATTGGAAACAGAGCCAGGAAAATACAGGACTAAGGTTCTAGAGGTAACTCACCACTCCTGCATAATGGACAAGTTCAAAATGAGCTTCATATGTCTTCTTATCCAGCTTGGGCTTCTGGAGATAAACCGACTTTCCAAAATGGTTGCCAAAGAGTTTGATCTTAAAAGTCACGCCTGTAGCCTTTGGAAACTTACATTTCTCTTCAAGGATGGAAAGGATGCCCATTGGCTATGGAAGTGCATATGAGCAGCAGATTAAAAAAACAAACCAAAAAAAAAAAAAAAAACACACACACACCAGGAAACAGTTCTTTCAGTACAAGGTCAGAATAAATTCTTTCCCAGGAACCTAAATCGGTGACAAAGGGAAGACTATTCACTGCATATAACTAGCCAACCATCCATTCAACAAATATTTACTAAATACCTACTATTTCTGGAGCCACATACACAAAGTGCCTGTCTCTTCAGATATCTACCATACAGCTGGGAAAAAAAAGTGCCTGTCCTCTAGGCACTTACATTCTAGTGGAGCAGACAGACAATAGGCAAACAAACAAAGAAATTACTATAAAAAATAGATAATTTAGTTTCATATACGTGCTCTGAAGAAATCATGCAAAGTAAAGATACAGAGAATGATTGAGGAGGGGGCTGGAAGGGAGCTATTTTAGACAAGGTAATCGGGTAAGCCCCCATCTGACCTGAATGAGAGCAACCTGAGAAGATCAGCATACAAGTATTCTGGGCAGAAAAATGAAGCAAGCAAAGGCACTGAGGAAGGAGCACCCTTGGCACCCAGAGGCCAGTGTGAACAGAGCAAAGCTAGCTGGACGGAGCATGTGGTAAGAAGTCAGAGAGGTAAGCAGCAGCTGGACATGAAGGGCTGTATAGGCTGTGTAAGACGTGGAATTTATTTTAAGTGTAACAAGAGGCCTTTGGAGATTTTTAACATGAAGTGATATGATTTGATTTATGCCTGAAAGCGATCATTGGTTTAGAATGCGGTGGGCAAAGTGGAGCTCATGGGCCCAATCCTGCCTGCAGTCTCTATTGGAAAGCCAGTGAGCTAAGAATGGTTTTACATTTTTAAAGGGTTGTAAAAACAAACAAATATGTGACAGAAAACTTTATAACCTCCTTAAGCAAACTTCTTTTCTAAAGGACCCTATAGTCTCTGTCACACATTTGCCATCATCTCAGCCACTGTAGCATTGAAAGTAGCAATTAATGACATATAAACAAAGTGAGTGTGGCGATGTTACAATAGGACTTTATTTATAAAAACAGGCTGCAGGCTGCATTCAGTCCACAGAGCCATAGTTTGCTGGTCTAGGCTGGTGATAGCGTTGGAGCCTGTGAGAAGTCATTAGAAATGTGATATATGTTGAAAGAAGAGCTGGGTGCCAACTTGCAGATGGATAGAATGTGGTGTGTAAGAAAAAGAAGTTCTTGGCCTGAGCAACTCAGTAATAGATGCTGCCATAAACCAACGTAAACATGCAGACACACACAGAAACATACACACAGGGGAAAACAGGTTTTAGAGGCAGGGGAAGCCAAGGATTCTTATGTTTGCATATGTATTTGTATATTTGTAGGTTCAATTATCTACTCCACAAATATTTTTGAAGTGTTTTTATGATTTTTATGAGCAAATCACTGTACCAAACACTTTGGGCTGTATCAGGATGAATCAGACATGGGTTCTGGTTCCAGAGTATCTAGCCAAGAAGATGTGCACATAATATATAGTCTACAAAACATAGGTACAGATAAAATGCTATGAGAATTCCAAGATAGAACAAGCAAGATAGAACATGACCACTCACCCCAACAAAACAGATTTCATGATTTTCTATCAACCCTTTGTACCTAGCAACCACTCTCAGGTTTGGAAGAGATAAGTTCTGGTCCAACCCACCTAATAAATCCTTGAATTCTCCTTATAATTTCCTCCTAAAAGGCTAGTTAGCTTACACTTGAATATTTCCATAGAGAGAGAAAACACCAACTCTGAGTCAAGGCTCTGGATGGGTGACAAAATTTGCTTGCCGTTTAGAATCCTTATTCTAAATTCTTCTACTAGAGCCATACAAATGAATCTAATGCCTTTTCCATGTGGTGGCTCGTTAGATATTTAAAGATCATGCTTTCGATCCACCTAAGTCTATCTCTCCAATATATGCACTATAATTTCCTATCTCTCTCTTTTGTATATTCTCATAGACCTATATTTTATAGAAAGTATATTGAATAATATTCCACCAATAACTTTTTTTCTTTAAGAGACAAGGTCTCGCTCTGTCAGCCAGGCTGGAGTGCAGGAGCCCATTCATAGCTCACTATAACCTTGCATTCCTGAGCTCACACAATCCTCCTCCCTCAGCCTCTCAAAGTGCTGAGATTACTGGTGTGAACCACAGCACCTGGCCCACCAAAAACTCTAACACTGCAGTGTTCTGGGTACCTTCTTTCATCCCAAGCATCTAGATGGGAAATAATACAGAGTGAGGATGTGAAGTATTCTAAGTGAGGCCAAAGTATTCTAAGTGAAACCAACATCTGTCTTGCTCCTGACACCACTGACTTTGTGAGTCCTTGGCAAAGAGAGAAATGAGAAGGAGGAGGAAAGGGAGAGGGGAAGGGAGAGGGGAAGGAACAGGGGAAGGGAATCTGATACAGTATATTCACTGGCATAAGCTCTTGGAGGCATGGATTCCCATCATGCACCAGGTCTTTTCCTGCCATGCCTATAGCCAGTCCTCAGTGAAAACAGGAATGAATCATTTAGAAACTTAAGCTACCCCTTGAATGGTGCCTGTTAGCAAGAGTGTTGTGGCAAAGCCTCAGAAGGAGCAGCAGTTCCCACCTCGAGCAGAGCCATCTCTGACACATGAGGTCCGCATTTCTCTGGATCTCCAATGACACCAACTTCCACTTTGGGATGAATAGAAGTTTTATGTAAAAAAAGTAGATTTCATAGCTCAAAAGGTAACAATTAAACCACTGATGAAGGAAAAACAGAGTTTCTTCAGGGTCTTCTCCATTTCCCAAGTGCTCAGGAGCTGTAAAACTTCTAATATATATGGGATCCTCCAGCAAATTAATTTCCAAATAAGTCAGAAAAAAAGCAATTTTGTCCTTTCTGCTAGCATCGATTGTCCCATATCGCACAGTAGATGCTTTGAGTCAGTTGCCCTGACTCAGAACATTAATGCTCTGACCGCTCCCTTTTCAAGTATTATCAGTTCTACTTTCCTCTCTTTTATATCTGTCACTTTCTTACTACTTCCATTTCTGCTGTCCTGGGTCAGCACCTCTTTAATTCTTATCTGGATGCCTTTCCTCCCATCCCCAACATTATACACAAACGCACCAGATTAAACACCAGCAGCTCTGAGTACTATTCCATTGCCCAGCTCAGAACTCTCTGTGGCTCCCTATCACCTTAAAATAAGGTACAAATTAATTAAAATCCCTTCATGATTTGACCCTTTTTTTTCTTCTAGGCACCTCCTTCTGTGTATTCTATCTCCAGCTAGACCAACGTGTCAGGACGTGTCCTTTCCTTTCTTGTTCCTATGCCTTTGCTCTTACCTGTCCTCCCACCTTCTTTCTATCTCTACCTGCTGAAATTATATCCGTTCCCTAAGATCTAACTGCAATTTTACTCCCCTCGATGCCAGCCCTTTCTAGATTCCCACAAACAGAGATAACTTCTGTTCTTCTGACCTCTTGGGCCTTTGTGCCTTTAATTGAATTTATACTGCACATAATGATTTTTAAATGCATTTTTACATTTATTAGACTTACAAATCCTTCACCTGACTGCATACTTCCTAAAGGCAAAAGCTATTTATAAAAATGCTTACATTTTCTACAGAATTCCATGCAAAGTCTTACACACAGTAATGTGGTATTAAGCCTAAAATTAAGGCCCAACATTATGTGTGTTCTGATACCTGAGAAAAATCAGGAGGTGCCCAAACCACCTAACTGCGAGTTTCCCTCCCATTGTGCTTCCATGGGTTAAGCCCCCCAGCCAAACAGCCCTCCTTCTGACAGGGACAGCCCAGTGTCTGCTTATCCCTGAGTAATGGGTTTCAGTCCCCTGCCAGCCCATGAAATTATTCAAACAAGCCTACCACATCCTCCTGCAGGACCCTGGGCTCACCTCATCTACTATTACTACAAAGCCTGCCTCCCACAGCTCCTGCTCGTTCACTCTATTCACAATGCACCCCCTTGTGGCCCTGCATGACATGGGGTGTCTCCCCCCACACGCTGTGAGCATCTGTGACTAATAACATGCTGGTCTCATCTGTCCGGTGTTGGATGTCATATGTTTAGCCATCCCATAACCCTAGGGCAAGATTCCCTCCCTCACCAATGGGGTGAAGAGGAAGTGACCAAAATAAGTGGTTGCTAAACAGATTTACTTGTTTAGCAACAAAAACAACAGAACAATAGAAGTTTTAATTTCAAGACATCTTTCCAATTATACTAAAAATTCCTTAATTGCCAGATGATGCCTTCTGGAGTTTGCATTCCTCATAACCCTTAGCATAGTAGGTGCCAAGGTGACTAAATTGTAGGCCCTCGGCAAATTTCTGCTAAGTAATTAATTGACAGGTGAACATTGGGACATACAGGTTTGAATGCTGGGAACTTGGCTCCTTTGCCATGGCTAACAGACAAAAAGTAAGAGTTGCCAACAAAAAAAGCATGAAGTTATGTGTTTAAACAAAATATTCAGGTGCATATAAGATATAGGTAGATAGTAATATGATTCATTTTAGACTAAAAACATAAGAATTAGCACATCCAAAGAGCTCCCCTTGGGAGGCAAAAACACTTATATAATGCCAAAATTCTGCCAGGATTTAAAAGACTTTTAGGACTTTCTTTGATATACCTGAAACCGTTGACTACTGACACGTGGAAAATTCCTGTTGTCTGATGGCATATGATTGTGTAGAAACAATCAAAAATGCCAGGCCAAGTCAGGCACATAAAGCAAATAATATGACCAAGCTAGGTAATACAGTTTGGACTCAAAATCTAGTAAGATGATCAGTTTGGAAGCAAATATTCTCTTGAAGCTGGTAAAATTCTAAAACCTTATCCTAGTATAGATCCTGTAAGAAACTTTCCGAAAGAGCTGAATTATAAGAAAAAGTAGCCTTCCGATGTGACTATACTGAAGAACAACAAGTTTTTAAATATATAACTTAGGGTATGATTGTTAAGAAATAGGAATGGGCCAGGCGCGATGGCTCACGCCTGTAATCCTAGCACTCTGGGAGGCCGAGGCGGGCGGATTGTTTGAGCTCAGGAGTTCGAGACCAGCCTGAGCAAGAGCAAGACCCCATGTCTACCAAAAATAGAAAGAAATTAATTGGACAGCTAGAAATATACAGAAAAAATTAGCCAGGAATGGTGGCACATGCCTGTAGTCCCAGCTACTTGGGAGGCTGAGGCAGTAGGATTGCTTGAGCCCAGGAGTCTGAGGTTGCTGTGAGCTGGGCTAACGCCACAGCACTCACTCTAGCCAGGGCAACAAAGTGAGACTCTGTCTCAAAAAAAAAAATAAAATAAAAGAAATAATAGGAATGATCTCTTTACCAGTGCCTTATGTATAACTGTAAATATGGACTCATATATTAATAGTTTAATATACAAATTATTGATGCTCAAGTGCTAATCAAACTAGAATATTTCAAGTAATGAAATAAGTGTGAGCTAATCCTATAATAGATTTGTTCACAGTATATATATGGAAGGAGGTCACTGTGAGCTCAAAGACCAAATTAACAATTAAAGTTGGTGTTAAAATACATTTTTTATTTCAGTTTGATATAAACATTTTATAAGCTTAAAAAGTTAAAACCTTTATGTATGAAAATCCTTTTTTCTTATACACACAGAGAGATGCATATTAAAAAACATTTTGTACATACTGATATATTTCAGTTCTCTCGAATTTTAAAAACTTCCGGTGATTCATTTCTATTTCAAGGAGTGAGTTTGATCATTAATATTTGCTACAAATCTTCTTCAGATAGCCTAAATCAATATAATGGGTCTTTTCAAAATATAGAATCTTTTCAAGGAAGGTTTTGATATCCTTTATTTGCCTGACCTGAGTTCCTTTGAAATCCTTCAGAGAATAACAAGAGACTTACTTTTTCTTTTTATCATCTGGTCAGTATTTTTTTTTTTCATTTTATCATATCAGTAGAAAATACAACAGGAAATTACATCCATGTTGCTAATGTATTATTTGGAATAACTGAGATTGACATAAATGAGACAACAGGCTTCAGATCAACTAAAAATCAGTAACATTCACAGACATCAGGATCTTAATAATGTCTATGTCCCACCTTCCTGCCTGAAAACAGTATCTTGGCATCATCAAAGTGAGCAGATATTACAGGTGACAATTGCCAGAAGCTAAGTCTGTCCCTCTGAGGACCTGCAGTTCTCATGCTTCATTTCTAATCAGAAAACTATAGCTTTTATAATGCCAGAAAACATTTACCAGATCATAGTGGGTTCATCATTAGCATTATTTTTCATTAGCTCAAAGTTGATTCATTTTTTTTTAATCGTCCTATCCTCCCCCTAGGAATGTTACTGGTTATAAAATAAATAAAATTAGTGTGATATCCACTCCTGTTAGGAATAATAGTTATTTTCAAGGAAGATTTAGTTTCACCTAAAGCCAAATAAATAAAATTGATAGGACACTGACTGATAAAATCTGAGGCCTGCAAACGACAGTGAGAGGTCAGTCACCCTAGCTCCTTTCTAACAGGGTTGTTGAGAATCTAATGCGACAGCATAGCTCGAGAGCTTTCAGAAAGTCAAAGGCTTCGGCCTGCCCAGACCCGTCTTCAAGATTCAGTGTAATCCACTGTTACGGCGAGACACAAGGGGCATGTAGCTGCTAACATGCTGCCATGCCTGCCCCCGTGGACAAAGCCACAGAAAAGACCACACAGAATTCCCCCAGCAAACACGGTTAATCTTTCCCAGAACATGCGGAAGGATTTCAGAGTACGGGGACATCACTGAATTTAGAAACCGTACACTGCAGCTAATTTACTAATAAGCCATGAAGTATTGTCATAAATTACTTAAACTAACTGGTACTTGTCCAATTAAATGAACAAACTACACCCTGCAAGGTAGTGGCCTCGAGGATTGATGGCAGTTGTTTGTTTGCATGCTAATTTGCCAAATTTCGTTAAGCTGCTCTGGGTCTACTCATTCACCTCATGTTAATCAGCCAGCCCCTACGGTGCTCATATTTTCAGCTCTGTGTTTTTCCAGTCAAGAGCATGATCATTTTTAATCTTGACAAGTTTCCTCACGCATTAACAGTGGAGGCCGTGCATAACCAGCAAATGTGTAGCAAAAGTCTGCGTTAGAGATGATGGAGCAGGGCAGCTGTCGGGAGAGTTGAGTTAGGATGCCACGGGTGCTGCACACAAAGACCATTAAGGCAAAATGTGTAGGGCTTTCCTCCCTCATTTTCCATCCCCCGCCAGAGTCTGATTCCTGACATGGATCAACATGGCAAGTAGGGACAAGTTTCCCTAAATGAAAATGAACAAGGCGAGAAACATAGATCACCTTCTCAATGAGATCGATGCAGGCTCGCAAATCCAGACCAACGTCGATGGACAACCAGTCAATGCCTTCTTTCCTGTATTCCTCTTGCTCCAAAATAAACAAGTGCTAATTGAAGAACTGTTGTAATTTTTCATTGGTAAAATTAATGCAAAGTTGCTCGAGGCTATTATGCTTCAAAGATAGAAATAGGTATGTAAAAGATAAAATTGAGGTTCACTTGCAAGAATGTACAGTAAAGAGAGAACCATAACTCTATCATAGGATGGCAAATAGACCCAACAAGTAACAAACGCTCAATTCTTGCTTCCTTCAGCTACACCTACAAACTAAAGATTATAAAGTAAAGTAACAATCGTGTTACAATTCAAAATCATGAAAAATTCTTTTGTCTCTATTCCCCTTTATGAGAGGTTGAATTATGAAACTAAGAAATGCTTAATACTATGACTTAGAATAATTATTATTATTAATTACAGTTCTTTTCCAACCAAGGTAGCCTTAAGTTTTGCACAGAATTGCATCATGCTTTGACTATATTTTCCCATGTACAAATCATCACACTTCCTAATCTCTTGTAAACATACATTGACTTCATTCTTACTAAATATACTCATGTTAAGGATTTCAAAACCAGCGATGTCAAGAATGCCAATGAAGAACTGCCCTGACAGCTTGGCATCCAAGGCCCTCTTGATACGTGCTACCAGCCACTTAAACATCCGCTCATAGATTGACTTGGACAAGGCACCAGCCGCATTGATTATCTAGAAACCACGTTGAAAACACTCCTTCATCTGACAGCAGTGTTCATTTTAATCCCGGACATTCTCTATTAGCAACCACCTTCTAGTCAAGTCAGGATGTATTTATCGACCTTCTGTGGTTCCAGCATTCTGCTGAATACAATGAGAGAAAAGGAAGAAAGAAGCAAGGAAAGGACGGGAAAAGGAGGAAGGGAGGAGGGTAGGAGAAAGGAGCAAGCTAGCCTGGTGCCCCCCTACCAAAAATGTAGGAGAAATCATGTTCCTATTACTAAAGAACTAAGTACCCTGGGGTACTTAGTGGTGTAGTGATGTGTTCTAAACTTTGCTACTTCTAAGAGTGAGCCAAAGACCAGCAGCAGCAGCACTCAGGAGCTTGTTAAAGATGCAAACTCTCCGGCCCAGCCCCAGACCTGCTGAATCAGAATCTTACTCTAACACAGTCACCAGCTAATTCTTAATGACAAAGACTCTGTCCTTGACCAGACTTTAGTCAGTCTCCTTTGTGCTCCTGCCTAGCCCCTAACTGTCCTGTCTTCAGCCTGCCTAGCCTAGTTGCAAAAAGAATTCTGTAAGTCACTTTAGTGACAATCCCCCACCCTTAACATCTGATTAAGTTCCTCATCCCCCACCTTTGGTGCGTAAGTTTTTGGCCTGTCTTTAGCAAGAATCCCCTCGGCCTTGATGTCTTCTCTGAGTAATTTTTCATCCACTGATCCCGTCCCTCTGCCCTTCAACTATAAATCCCCATTTATCCTTGTTGTACTCAGAGTTGAGCCCCAAACATTTCCCCTGTTGCAATACCCCTATTGCAGGAGTCCTGAATAAAGTCTTCCTTACCATTTTAACAAGTGTCAGAATAATTTGTTAACACTATGCACGATAAAGTTTTAAAAGTACTGGTATAGTAGATTAGGAATCTGTAATCCCTAGCCCTTGTTCTGCCACTGCTGTTGCTGCTAATAAATTATATAACTTTTGGCAAGTGACCTAATCTCTCTTGGATGCAGCACCTTCACCAGAATAATGCTTTTGAAGGATCTTTCTAGCCCCATCTTCCAACCCTATATTAGTTTCGAGTGTTGCTCTCAACAACCTGGGCAAAGTGGCCATCTGGTGCATCATTCTGACTCAGATTCTCCTACTCTAAAACTGAAGCTACATTTCCCTTCCCTGGAGGGGTGTGGCAAAGGCTCTAAAGTAACCTACTGGGGAGAGCTCCAACCTTTGTGCCTGGATGATGCCATACAAATGCGGATCCTGCTTCCATAATGCAAACTCGCTGCTGTAGTAGCAGGTTTCTGACATACTCCAAGTAGGAGTGAATTTCAGCTGGACATTCTCCAAGCCTGGAGACAGAATGTGCTCCAACCACTTAACATTTAAAATAGGCCTATCACATCCATCCTTCTCATCCCAGGAGAGAGCACGCAGCAGGAGCCAGTTGGTGTCTGGTGGTGATTTAGCTATGAGTCACCGACTCTCTGATCAGTTATCTTGAGTCATTTCCACAGTAATGCATAAGCCGGATGGCATCACAGTTTTTTATTATCAGCGTCAAGAGCACACACGTACGAATAAAGCATCAAGAAAGATTTTCATCCTCTGTTAACACTGAGGAAATCTCTCCCTGTCTACAGCAGTCACTTTGAAACTTTAAAAAGAACATGACTAACTTGCTCACCCCTTTTAATTCCCTAAATACTTGATAAGTGGGGATGAGGGAGAAACTCTTTGGTCAGATGTGGCGAGTGGTGAAGAAACACAGGAAGAAAGCCTGGAGATGTGGGCAAAGGGAGAGAAGTTAGCGGTACAATGTCTGCTGAAGGAATTAATGAATCCAATGGACTCATTTACTGCTTGCTAATTAATCATTTTCATCATTCCCTGTCCAATGAAGAGGGGATGAGGCAGCTAAACCTGTACTTCCACTTTTGAGGGACTAATTGGACCCACTTTTTAGCTCTGTTAAAAATAACCTCATGGAAGCCTTTGATTACTGGGGGGTAATAGTACATGAAAGAAAACAACAGCAGAAAAACAAACAAACAACAAAAAAAGAAGCAGTCTAATAGTCAAATGTGTAACTACATTGATCCCTGCCTTCCTCATCTGTAAAATAACAGTAATAAAATATTCATATCTCAGGGTTGTGAGAGGTTCAGTGAGACAGAGGATGTAATAAACTTACATAGCACAACGTTTGACACTCAGTATCCAATAAATGCTAGTTTCCCCTTTCCCAGCCCCTCCCTACCTTTATCACTTCCTGATCCTCACCCCAGTATTTACTAGCTGTGTCGCCTTGAGCGGTTAATCTTTCTAAGGGTCACCGTCTTTAGCTGTAAATTGGAATATTAGTAAGATCTATTTTGCAGGTTCATTAGTAGATTGAATGGGATAATCCTTACAAGCGTGTAGCACAGCACATTTAGGAAGTACTCAGTGGATATAATTATTGTTTTGTCATCATTATTAATCTTCTTAAAATTAAAATGACATTTCTAATAGACATAGTTAGAACTGTATTTTATGGAATCATAAAATACTAGACCTCAAGAACCTTAGTTCTTGATAATCATGTATGGTGTTTCTCAAGTTGAGAGGATACCTTCCCCCAAAGGAGGAGCGCATTTGGAAATGTAGATGGCATTTTTCTGGTTGCTATAACGACTAAGAATGCTACTGGCATTTAGTACCTGGGGGCCGGAAGAGCCAAACATCTACAGAGTGCAGGACATTCCCAACCATGAAGAACTGTCCCATCTTAGGAGCCAATCACCCCTCTATCTAGAAACACAAAGCTGTTGAACCATTTCACTGGGGGCTCAGAGAGATGAAGATAATTGACCAAGGTATCAGAGTTAGTCAGCGTTAGAACTAGAACTGAATTTTGTATAAAGTGTTAACACTGCAAGAATTTTTCCTATCTTTTGCAATTGTCATCAACAGAGCATACACATCTCTATTCTTAGCAGTGGCAATTGTCTCTATAAAGTCAGTAAAATTCCTAAGAAAAGAAAAGCTGTACAGTGTGCTTTCTTACTCTGTCTCCAGGAGAGAGCAAGAGGAAGAATGAGGGTTTTTTTTTTGTTGAATAATAATATATTAGCTTGCTTCACTGGTTCTATTATAGTAAAGGCTGAAGTGGTAACTCAGTCCCTTAGAACATAATATTAAAAAGGCAAAGGTTTGATTTTAGTTCTCCTATGGGCTTATTTTTATTTTTTGCTTTTATTATAATGTTTAATAATTAAAAATTATTATGTACATAATAATCACACATATTTATGGGGTATAGTGTGATACTTCCATACATGTATGCAATATGTAATGATCAAATCAGGGTAATTAGCATATTCATTACCTCAAACATTTATCATTTCTTTGTGTTGGGAACATTCAAAATCCACTATTCTAGCTACTTGGAATCAATAGTTTTATACAGAGAAAGACGCTGTTCTATAATCACAGTATGTCATACGTGCATGTTGTTGCGAATGTCTAAGAAAGCATGAAATTGCCAAACAACTCTAACCCCACTGCCAAGAAATAGCTCAATTACTTGTCCTGCTGATCATGATTCAAGCTCAGCTCAATTTAGTCTATTTTAACATTTGTGAAGCACCCACTGCTTGCAGAGCACTGTGCTAGACACGGGGAATACTAAGATGAATTAGACAAAGTCTGTGTCCTCCAAGAGGTTAGGCTACCAGGGAAGACAAAAATGTAAGCAGATTATTTTAATATAGTATATTTAGTATTATGGTAGAGGTAGAATTACTGGTTTATAGAGTAAGCTAAAGTAAAAATTCATTTTGATTTGTCATTTAAGTGATTTAAATAGCATAGACACATCAGATACCTTAATATACCAAGGGAAACATAGTTAATTGCAGTCAAAATGACTGTCTTCTATCACAAATTTGTACATTTGTCTCTTTTTCAGATTTAGGATGTATATAGAATAAAACATCTGAAGACTAGCTACATGTTCATTGGAATGTTAGTTTTTTCCCCTTAGCCTCAGTTTCCTCAACTGGAAAAACAAAAATTCAGTATTCCTGTCCTATTTATCTCTGAGTATTGTTGTAAGAATGGAAGGGAATAACACCTGTAAGTGCTTTATACATATTATGTACGACAGAGACAAGACAATCTCTTCACCACACCTTTTCCTTTTTTCTGAAAGGTACATTTCTCAGCCCTCTGTAGCTAGGGGGGTAATATGACTAATTCTCACCAATGGAATATTAGTGAAAGTGATATCCCTTCTAGCCTCAAGCAGTTAAAGGTGGGTATATTCTCTCCTCAATTTACCTTTTCCCCTTGTGCAGCAACTTTGTCCAGGATGGCATAACTACAGAATGGAAGAAGGCTGTACACTCTGCATGGGGCTTAATGTACGAAATAAATATTTTGTTGTCCCTGAGACTTTAGCGTGTGTGCATTACTGCAGTACAGCCTACCTCATACTGACTAATACACATTACAGATGAAATGTACTAGCATACTTGGGTGGTCTCATTACTCAGCAGCCCTGATGATATTTACTGCATTAAGGCAAAGCCTCAAGATCAGCAGTCCTCAGAGCACTTGTTATTCTATCATGAGAACATTTCCTGGATGCTAAATAAAATCTACATGACCTTCCATCTCTCATTTCTGTTCTCAGTACCCCTCTTCCTTCTAACACTAATTTCAGCATATGTTGTCAAACCCTTTCTCAACTAAGGCATTGTCATGCATCTGTTACACTAAAGAAGTCAATATGCCAAGTAGGTGAGGGATGCCAATTTACCAATTTTATTCATGTCAGGAACCAACAGCTTTGAAAACCTCTTAGCTGGACAACAAAGATGTTGATCATAACAGGTGAAGGATGTGCCTGCATCTGCAGAGATTTGTTTCCTAAGGGAAAACTGTCAAAATGTATATTTCAGACAAGACAGACTCTTAACACAAAAGCATTTGCTGTGGTGTGCATCATAAGTAAAACCATTTGGAATACTCATCATGGTAGCTCTTTTTTGCTTTTTTTATAGAAGCTCTTATCACAGACATTCTCAGTAGTTGAAAAACATACAATATGTGTATAATTATTACAAGATCATAGAATGATATTGCTCTTGTAACATCATCTTAACCTGTTCTAAATTTTGACCTCTGGTAACATATTCATTACCAACTTTGATTCTAGGGTGGATCAAGCCCTTCACCAACTCACAGGAGTTAACACCCATAAGGAAAGCAGCTTTGTCAGCACCTGGTTATAAGAAAGGAAGACAAGAAGAAGGCAGGGAGGGAAAAAGTGAAGGAGGAAGAAAAACATCTTTAAAATTCACTTCCTTATAACCAAATAAACTACCCAGTGGACAGAAAGATGATATGTTTAGATCAATGTAGGAAGCTGATTATAGATTTGAAATAAATGCCTGAATCCTAAATGTTTAAAGGAATCCATTTCTTAGACATGCAAATCAAAAGTACCTTGAAATGCCACTTCACACGCACTAGCATGGCTGTAATCAAGAAGATGGACAATAGCAAGTGTTGGCCAGAATGTAGAGCAATTGGAACCCTCATGCATTGCTGGTGGGGATACAAAATGGTGCAGCCACTACGATAAACCGTTCAGCAGTTACTCGGAAGTTCAACGTAGAGTGACCACAGGACCCAGCAATTCCACTCTTAGGTGTATACCCAAGAGAATTGAAAACATATGTTCACACAAAAAATTGTACACAAATGTTCCTAGAAGCATTATTCATAACCGTCAAAAAGTGGAAAAAAATGTCCATCAACTGATGAACGGGCAGAATGTGGTATATTCGTACAATGGGATATTACTCAGCCATTTTTTAAAAATGAAGTATTGAAATGGGTGCGGTGCAGCTCTGACTCAGGCGGTGGAGAGGCAATTTATGTAACTAAAGCATTTGTACCCCTGTAATATTCTGAAATTTAAAAAAAAAAAAAATGAAGTATTGATATGTGCTTCAACATGGCCAAAACTTGAAAACATGCTCAGTGAAAGCAATCAGACACAAAAGGCCACACGTTGTAGGAATCCATTTCTATGACCTTTCCAGAATAGGCAAATCCATAGTTACAGAAAGGAGATTTGTGTTTGCCAGGGCCTGGGCAGGAGAGGTAATGGGAAGTGACTGCTGTGGGCTAGAGCGTTCCTTTTTGGGGCAATGTTCTGGAACTAGACAGTGGTGATGGTTGTACAACCATGAGAATACACTAAAACCCACTGAACTATATACTTTAAAAGGGTGAGTTTTATGATATATGAATTATATCTCAATTTTTTTAAAGTATTGATATCTTGATACTGGCCCTCTTCCAAAAAGAACAATTTATCTGTCTGAAGGACATGGAAAATCCCATCTTTACTATTTGTCTGCTTTCCCCTTCTGTGTATATACCTGTAGAGTCTCCCAATGAAACAGGGATTTGGTTCATGTATTTTGATAACTCAAGACAACTACCAATAAACAGAAGCCAGGACGCTTGCTTAGTTACCAAAACCCTCCCTGTCCTTGGAAAGTTTCTGTTTACTCCATAGTGCCCTCTGGTGTCCAACAAGAACCCTTACACCTTGCAAAATTGTAGTTTTTATAAACCCAAACTTCCATTTTCTAAGGAAAGAAGCAGAGAGGATTAAGTGCTATTAGAAGGAAAAGTAAATAGGCATGTATCACATCGGGTGTTGAAAAACAGCAACAGCACAAAAGAATGCCACAGGAAAAACGTTATAAGCATATTTCAAATTGTAGATTATTTCAGTTATCAGACAAAATGAATATTCCGCTCATCTGAAACCTCTCTGCTATGTCTTCCATTTTAAATGAATCCTGAGACATGCTAGTATATCTGACATAGTCATTCTGTAGAATAATATCTTATCATAGAAAGTAATGCAGTCTTTCTTTACTTCACTAAAAACAAAAGTAAAAAATTTCCTGAGCAAGAGCCACAAACAGGGAATAAAGTAAAAACAAACATAATTGCTATATGTATTAGCAATTATCAACTTCCTTTTTGTAGCCTTCAACATTTTCAGAGGTTTAAAAAGCTTGAAATGTTTTATTTGGTTATTAATTAAAATCAGTATAAATTATACACACATTTCTACAAGCTACATACCTACTTCATGTTAGTTTATTTGCATTGACAACAGCCTAGGCACTCGGTTGCTATGAAATGTTTCAAAATGCAAAGCCTGTTTGGGAAAATAATTGGAAATTCAAAGGTAGGGTAGACATGCCCACTTTATGCTGAGATATTCCTGCTAAAAGTGCCATGTTTGGAGACAAAAGCCTGATATTTCAAATTGAGAGTTTGTTGGGTCAGAATCACAGACTTTTTGAACTGGAAGAGATTTTTAGAGAGCATCTAATTTCAATGTGAAAATATTTAAAAGAAAGAGAGAAATGCAACCTGCCTGTCAATCTGAGTGGAACCATGCAATGACCAACAACGTGAAAAACAAACAATTCACAGTGTCTGTCCAGGTTTAAAACAAAAACAAAAAAGACAAGAGTTTGGTTTTCAAAGCTTTGGAAGCATTTAGAGGGATGATGCAGGTAATAATAGTCTCAAAGAATAGTTTCCCACACCGAGAGCCTTCATACATTCTTTTTCCAGTATTAAGGACAATCCTTTGAGCCTATTTTTATCCATGAACTAAGGAAACCCAAAGTCTCTCTACAGTATCCCACCTTAAGCTTTAACAGAAATAAAATCCAATGTTACAGAATTTCTCACCCACTCCAGCGATAGCTGAGTATCTACAGACAGAACTGGTATGCTTTGGATTGATCCCACCGTGTTGACACTATATATCGCATATTTCTGGTTTTTTGTTTGTCTTTTGGGCAGAAAACAATAGTAGCCATCATGCTTCAAAAAATAATTTCCTTTGCACTAAACATTTAGAGTTTTACAACTAAGGTGAAAACAGTGTAAATCTATGAATAAATGCCCATCTGAAATTCAGGAACTACTATTGTAAACATAGCAATGTCTGTAAACACATTTTAATCATGTTCCCAAAGAGGTTTTATGAAATTCCCACTAATAAGCATCAGTTTCCTCAGGACCCTGTGAATGAGTCCATGGATTTTAATTAGGCTGAGTGGTCTTACCCAGGAGAGGTAACATTAGCTAGAGCAGTGGTTCTCCAGTGTTGGTGTGTATCAGAAAGCATGGAGAGCTAATGAAGGTCTAAAGGTCTAGGCTTGCTGACATAGGTTAGGGTCTGGGCCTCTCTAGTTTTACAATGTTACTCAGGTGATTTTAATACATGTAAAAGTTTGAGAACAAAGTCCTTATTACAGTGGTTCTCAACCTTGACTGCACTTGCAGGTCACCTGGCAAGTTATAAAAACAAATACTGATGCCTACATACCACCCCTGGAAATCTGTTTTCTTTGGTTTGGGTGAGCTTCAGAAATCTAAAAGTTCCCCAAGAGATTCGAGCGGGCAGCCAAGTTTGCAAACTACCATCTAGAGAATGGTAGCCAGGTTTGATAAGTATATTTTGAAGTCAAGAAGATGGAAAGAACAAAATACGGCTTCACCTGAGAAGGTAAGGAGGTAGAGAAATTCAACAAGCAATCTCTTCCAACCTCACAATCCTATCCCATTTCGGTCCCATCTGTAAATAATCAGTTATAAAAGAAAGGAACAAAATCCAGTGTTGTCAATCCATAAGGGTTATGATATGTATGACATTAAGTTAAGTCTTTGGTGGAAGGTTACAATACAATTCCTAAGCTGTTCACATTTCATTAATTTATTGAACAAAATTTACTGAGCACTTGCTATGTGCAAGGCCTGGTGCTAGATGCTGTAGTAAGAAGATAGATAAACCAGACAACAATCTCTGTCATCAAGAGATTATAATCCATGAGGGTAAATAAAACACAAGCAAAAATAGCATTTCAGTAAAACAACTGCATAAGAGACACAGAAATCAAGTATTATGAAAGCGTGAAACAGGGAGAAAATCCTTCCGGACTGCATGAGCAGGGAAGATTTCAAAAAACAAGCAACATTTGGTCTGAGGCTTGAAAGATGAGAAGGATTTTGACAGGCAAATGTGGGAGAACAAGAACTTCTGAGGTTAAAACCCATATGGATGGGACTGTGAAGTCAGGGAGTGAGTGAGTGATAAACTGGGAAAATGGGTGATTTCTGCTCACAAAAGACATCTGATGCCACTATAGTATTAGTCAAGTAATGGGGAAATGCCAAAGGTACTTTAAGCAGAGAAACACTGTAATTAGAGTCAGGCTTTAGAATGATGAATTTTGGAAATGTGCAAGACAGACCAGAGTGGAAAGTGTTTAAAAGTATAGACAGAGTGAACTCATTGCAGGACTCCGAAGCGCAAAATGCTGAATCGCTAAACTGGTAGTGGGAGAGGGAAAGAGAGAGATGGGGAAACATAACTAGGTTTCCAGTCTAAGAAGCAGAGAGAAGAGCAGTATCATGAGAATGAATAGAAAAGCCAATAGCAAGACATCACTTGGGGGAGAAGATGATGCACCGGGTTTTAGCTGAGCAGAATTTAGGATCCTGAAGCATGTGTAGTAGAGATTTAGAAATGTGGGGTTGGAACTCAAGAAAGAGGGAAGGGCTGGGATGTCCCCTTAGGTTTGGGTCCTCCTCCCATTTCCAGTCTTTTCTCCACCTGTCCAGCTCCTTCCATTTCTTCCTAACTAGAAAAGAGTTACCAAAGCTTAACATATCAAGAACACTTAGAAATCAAAAAAAATCCAGCACCTCAATTTTTAAAATGGGCTAAAGATAGAAGCATCCTCAAAAACTCAAGAAAGAAATAATACAAATAGGTAATAACATTCAAAAAGTTAACTTAATATGTACATATAAAAGAAAAGCTGGCTAATTGACAACAAAAATAACTGCCAATATTGGTGAGGAGAGTGAGACCATACTCATATAGGCTGATGGGAATATAAATGGTAAATCATGGAGCAATTTGAGAAATAAATTTACTTCTGGAACTTTATCCTAAGAAAATAATATATATAATCTTTGAATCTATAATGATATTCACCAAAACCTTGTTCATAATAGCAAAAATCTAGAAGTAAATTAAATACCCAATAAGATATTTAAATTAATTATGGTATATCCATACACTGTAATACTTCAAAGCCATCTAAAAGGATATTACAGAAAAGGTGAAAGATGTTCACATATAATTTAGTGAAAAAATCCAGTGTGAAACAACATGAAGTGTATGATCATTTTTTAATTTTAAAAAAAGTTACATGTGCATATTCAACTAGAAAAATACATGAAAGATATGTCCTGTGGCATTAATAGTGGTTGTCTCCGAGTGGGTAGAATTCATTTAACAAATAACTATCCACTGCTATGCACCAGGCACGTTTTAAAGCCTGGAAATGCAGCAGTGAGCACATCAAATCCCTGTTCTTATGGAATTTATGTCTGGCAGAGATTAGAAGGGGTTGGGTAGAAAAATCAATAAAAAAAATAGGATACAGCCGGGCGCGGTAGCTCACACCTGTAATCCTAGCACTCTGGGAGGTCGAGGCGGGTGGATTGTTTGAGCTCAGGAGTTCGAAATCAGCCTGAGCAAGAGCAAGACCCCGTCTCTACTAAAAAAAAATAGAAAGAAATTATCTGGACAACTAAAAATATATAGAAAAAATTAACCTGGCATGGTGGCGCATGCCTGTAGTCCCAGCTACTCAGGAGGCTGAGGCAGGAGGATTGCTTGAGCCCAGGAGTCTGAGGTTGCTGTGAGCTAGGGTGACTCCACGGCACTCACTCTAGCCAGGACAACAGAGTGAGACTCTGTCTCAAAAAAAAAAAAAAATAGGGTATGAGTGACATGAAGAAAGATATTCAGGGTAAGAGGATAGAGGTGGGGTGGTTAGAGAAGGCTTCTCTGATAAGATAACATCTGAGAAGTCACCTTAATAAAGTGGAGAGTAAGCAGTTAGGACATCTAAGAAAACAGTTCCAGGCAGAAAGAGGAATTAGTGAGAAAGTCCTGCAACAGCAGTCTCACATGTTCAGGGAAAATAACTAAGAGGCCAGAGGGGCTGAGTGGAGGAGAGTAGGAGAAGAGGGCTTGGTAGGAGATGGGATGAGAGGGAATTTAGGGAAGTACCACAGAGAGCAAGGACAGGGACTCGGGGTTTTATTGGGAGTACAGCGGGAGTCATTGTTGAGTTTAGAGCAGAGGAGGGACATGGCTGACATACAGAGAAAGGGTTGACACTGGTGCCTATGGGCAGAACTCCCTGTCACAGACAAAGGAGCAGGCAGGGAGACCAGTAGGGAGGCTATTTCAGTAGTCTGACAAGAAATGGTGGCTCAGGCTAGGTAGGGGCAGAGGACATGGTCATGGTCATAAATTGTGAGATTTTGTGTATTTTTAAAAGGGAGAGACAATGAAAAAGAGAGGAGTTCAGGATGATTCCAAGATTTGAATCAGGGCAACGGGGAGAATCCGGTTGACACTTATGAAGAAGACTGAGAATGCGGAGTTGACAGCAAGGGCACGGATGAAGAGTTTGGTTCTAGGCATGTCGACTTCGAGATGGTCACCAAGGAAATGAGTATGGAAAGAGAAGAGAAAAGATTCAGGGGTTGAGCCCTGCAGCCCTATACCAGTTAGAAGTAAGGAAGATGAGCATACTCTAGCAAAGAACCTGAGAAGAAGCCAATAGGGAGATTGGATGAGATTATATACTTTATTTGTTCATCTGTGTTTTCTCATTTATTAATGAGTATGTCTTGCTTTTGTAATAAAAACAATTCTTCAAAAAGCTTTGTTTCAAAGTGTGGGAAAAACCAAGAAAACAATGAAAAAAACAACAAAATAAGATGCTATAAAAGCAAATATTAATATGTTAATATATAGGATGTTTACACGAGCTTCATGTCACATTCCCTTACTTCATTCACATCTGTGCTCAGGTGTCGTCTTCTTTGAGGGGCTTCCTGCCCACCCTATCTATAACAACCTATGTCTCCTGCTATTCTTTATTCTTTTACTGTGCTTTATTTTCTTTTTATTATGACTTGATACATATTTGTTTATGTATTTATTGTCTGTCTCCCACACTGGACAAGACAGGGATGATATCTTGTTCACAGATGTATCCCCAGCACCAAGAATAATCCCTGGCACAGACTGGCCTCAAAAATTATTTGTTGAACAACAAAAAATCAAACAGCCCAATTAAAAAATGGGCAAAGGACTTGAATAGACATTTCTCAAAGGAAGATATATAAATAGCCAATAAGCACATGAAAAGATGTTCAACACCCCTAATCATTAGGGAAATGCAAATCAAAACCACAGTGAGATACCACTTTATACCCATTAAAATGTCTATTATAAAAAGCAAAAACAAAAAAAAAAAAAGAAAAGAACAAGTGTTGGCATGGCTGTAAAGAGATTGGAACCTTTGTGCATTGCTGGTGGGAATGTAAAATGTCGCAGCCGTTGTGGAAAACAGTATGGTGGTTCCTTAAAAATATAACAGAATTACCATTTAATCCAGCAATTCCACTTCTGGGAACTGAAAAGAATTGAAAGCAGGGACTCAAACAGGTAGTTCTATACCAACATTCACAGTAGCAGTATTTACAAAAGAAAAAAAGGGAAGCAATCCAAGTGTCCATCAACTAATGAATGGATAAACATGGTATATACTCACAATGGAATATTATTCAGCCTGAGAAAAGAATGAAATTCTGACACATGCTATAACACGGATGAACCTCGAAGACATTATGCTAAGTGAAAGACATCAGACTCAAAAGGACAAACATTCTATGATGACACTTACACAAGGCATCTAGAGTAGTTAAATTCATAGAGTTAAAAAGTAGAAAAGTGATTGCCAGGGATTAGGGGGAGGAGGTAATAGGGAGTTTTTATTTAATGGGTACAGAGTTTCAGTTTGGGATGATGAAAAAGTTCTAGAGATGGATAGTGGTGATGTTTCCACAATGATGTGAATGTATGTAATGCCACTGAACTATGCACTTAAAAATGGCTGAAATGGTAAATTTTATGTTATGCATATTTTACCAAAATTTAAAAAAGTTATTTGTTGAAAGATTTGAATAAGTAGATATTCTCTTTTTGTTTAAGTTGCAAAGAACTTTGACTGTAATAATTATAATAACTATGCTTCCTTCCTTTCATAACTGTGGTTTTCTATTTTAATGATTATTCTAGACAGATCATTCATAGTAAGATGCCTCGAGTCTTTTTGGTGAGCAGGTAAGACTGCAGATTTTTATAATGTGAATAAAAAACAAGGGGAAATGAAAGCTTGTGGTCTCACCCCTGTGGAGTTAGGGACCTTCCTTCATACCTCTGTTATGTCATTTAATACATTTTACGGTAATTTGTTCCTTTCTCTGGTTTTCTCAATAGTCTACGTGCTAAAGGCAGACTATGTCTTAGTCAATCCTATTTCACCCAAGTTTAGCAAATTCACTGGGTCATCAATAATTAATTGAGGAACGCTTCTTACTCTGTGATAGGAGGATTCTACATCAGAACAGTGGTTGAGAGAATAATTTTGAGGAACGGCAATCAAGGGAGATGGTATCGATTAATTTCAGCATTTTCCAAAAACCAAGAGGTGAGTTCACCTGCAAGAAAAAAGGGACCAGGCCTGGGGTCAGGGATTTGAAGAGAAATATGTGCCATGTCTTCAAAGCAATTCTTACTTTCCGTACCATCTGCTTCCAGTTGCTCTTCTCCAGGTTTCTGTTTAAATTTCATGTTTCCAAAGTGCATGATGGCTCCAGTGAGTTTATAGCATCCATATTTCTCATCAGGAAGAAAGCCCAAGATGTCCAAGGCTTGCTGTAAAAAGAGAAACAGATGGCTGTGTCTTCATTTGCCTAATGGCTGTGCCAAGCACCTCATACACAGCACCCCCTTCCTGAGCTCCCTGTTGCCCATCACACCTCAGGCTATGGCTACAGGGAATGAGACAGACAGCTCTGTTCAAAGCAATGCAAATCGGCCCTGTTGGCATTTGGTCACCCACAGTCTGCTCATCCCTTTAAAAGAGAATTAGAAAGGCAAAAGACTTCGCTTGTTTAGTTTCTAGTAGTTTCAGAACTTTGCTTCAATGCCCTGTCCTTTTCTTCTCCCTTCCAGCAACAGATCACTAACTAGCTACGTGAGGTCAATTATTTTGCCTTTCATGGTTATGACAGAAAGCACCATATCTGCTAGGTTGCTTATTTCTGTGATCCCTTATATTCTCCTGACTTTATTCCAGAGGAGACACATTTCAAAGCCGGGCAGAAATAAGTGTTAGGAAAAGCCATGTCACCATAGAATCGCATCCTAAGAAGCCACTGCATGCGGTAAGATGGGCATTCTCATACACTCCAGAAGGGTGAAAATTGGTACAATCTCCCTAGTGGTTAACTTGGAACATGTACCGATAAAAAATTTATAATCCTTATCTAGTATTTTTATTTCTATAAATACAGCATAAGGTGAATTGAAGTGTTTACCTACAAAGATATTCACCACAGTTGGGGAGACGGGGACAAAAACTCGAGTCTGGCACTAGGAGAATAGCTCAATAAACAACAGGACAAATGCCTGATAAAATCTTAAGTATCCATTTAAATGTTTATGAAGTGTCTGTAATGACACTTGAAATGCTTGTAAGATTAAATTGAAAGAATAAACTCTACATACCAAAAAGTATATACAGTACGATTATAATCTTTTGTGAAAACAAACAAAAAAACCCCCACTAAAATGACAATAGATAAAAACAGATAAAATAGACAAAAACAGAAATAGATAAAATAGATAATAGATAAAAACAATAGATAAAATAGATAAAAACAGAATAGAGACCGTAAAGATATTGCCCAAATAGGGTACAGGGTGTGTTGCTTCAGTGATGTATATGCTGAAGGCCCTAACTTCACCACAAATGCAATATATCAATGTAAAAAAATTGCCCGTGCACTCCCATGAATATATACAAACAAAAAATAATGAGAAAAAGATATATACACTAAATTTTAAAAAGTCTGTCATTGAGTTGAAATACCTTTCTATGTTTCCATATGTTCCAAAGTTACTATACTAACAATGCACACTTTTACAATAAGTTAGTGAACTTTGGACAGAAGCAGCCCTCCATGCTCAGGAGAAGCAAGGCCACGTCTCCAAGTCCTTTAAGAAGAATGGAGCTGGAAGATACTTTCTTCCATTTCTCATCGTCAAAGCCAGACTTTGCTTTGACAACTGACAAGTCTTACTTCTGTGGCCAGCAATTCATCAGCATTATCCAGGCTTTCCACAGTGACTACTCCACAGGAGCAAAAGTGAAAATCAGAGTGATTTGCAGATACCAGGAGCATGTCTACAGTGGGAAAACCATCCATAAACAGCTTAAAGAAATCCGCAAGGCATTAGAAAATAATTGACCAATATTCACAGTTTACCCTTACAGTTTATAGCATACTTGTAAACAAGCTAAAATCAAATCCATATTCTAGACCCAAACCTCCGCAATCAATTTTTGCCCTCTATTAACTTGTCAGTCATGTGTCAATGCCTCCCAAGAGAAGATCAGGCTGGCCAAATCCAAAAGCAGATTCAATTGCAGCAGCTTGAATTGGTGTGAAAAAAAAACAGATAATATGTGTTGGCAAAACTTTGAAAACAGAAATTTGGCCTAGATTTATGGCTGAGGGCCAGAGGACGAAAGTATTTTGTAAACTTATCAGTAGAATAGAACTGAGCTTCAAAGGCTAGGAAGTAGCCAGGTCTTGGGGTCACCGCCCAGGGAACATTAGCAGGGTAACCCTGTCACTTCACGTCCTCACTATTAGGGGGCTGATCTGTCTTTCAAAGGATCCGTAAATCAGTTGTGTTCAACACCGCACCCTGATACGTCTGAGACTCCTGACATGATTCACTTAGTCAGGAAGCATAACGTAGGCTGTCAGCAGCACATCATCAACTGACTTGGCAGAATCACATTAACCTCTCACTGCCCAAAACTTGCTCCCGAGGAGGTCTTTTGTTTTTGTTTTTGTTTTTCTGAGCTTGTCTTATTTTTCTGTTTATTGCTCAATGAAGTGAATATCTGTTATCCTGAACTCCAAATCTCCAAAACAAAGAAATTGGGCTACATGAATGTTCATAGCAGCTTCATTTGGAACAAGCCAAATAGCCGTCAGGCACTGAATGGGTTAACAAACTGTTGTATATCCAGACAGTGGACTGTTATTCAGCAAACAAAGGAATGAGCCATGAATATGCAGGCTGCAACATGGAAAAATCTCAAAATAATTATGCCAAGTAAACTCAGCCAGATAAAAAGAATATATACTGTACGATTCTGTCTTATAAAATTCTAGAAAATGCAATCTAATCTACAGTGACAGAAAGCGTATTACCGGTTCCCCAGGGATGGGCTTGGGAGGGGAGGGTTCCAATGAGTGAGAAGGGCAGAGGGGGGGATTATAAAGGATCTCGAGGGCACTTCTGAATGAATACATGTATTATCTTGATTGTGGTGATGGTTTCACACACATAAACATGTCAATACTTACCAATTGTACACTTCAAACACATGAAGCTCATTTTAAGCTAATAATACTTCAATAAAGCTGTCTTATAAAACTTAAAAAATAAAAAGAAATTGGGCTAGCCCAAAATAAATCAAGCAGAAGGAAAATATAATCTGTGTATTTTTAATACAAATATGCATAAAATTTTTAAAGTATTTATCGGTTTTTTAAATGATTCTTATTTATCTTTCTAATTCACAAATAAAAATTATATTTATGGTGTACAACATAATGTTTAGCTATATGTGTACATCACTGTAGAATGGCTCAATCCAGCTAGTTAACGTATCCATTACCTCACATACTTTTTTCATGGTGAGAATATTTAAAGTCTGCTCTCTTAGCAATATCAAGTATACAATATCTTGTTATTAGCCTTTATAATGACCATGTTGTATAATAGATCTTTTGAATTTATTCGACTTTTTTAGATTTCACATATGAGTGAAATCACGTGATATTTGTCTTTCTGTGTCTGGCTTATTTCACTTAGCATGATGTCCTCCAGGTTCATTCATGTTGTTATGAATGACAGGATTTTCTTGTTTTTAAGTCTGAGTAATATTCTCTTGTGTATATATACCACATTTTCTTATCCATTCATCCTTGATAGACACTTTGGTTGTTTCCATATCTTGACAATAGTGAATAATGCTGTAATAAACATGAAAGTGCAGATGTCTCTTTAAGATACTAACTTCATTTTCTTTGGATATAGTCCCAGTAGTGAGAGTACTAGATCATATGGTAGTTCTATTTTTAATTTTTTGAGGAACCTCCAAATTGTTTTCCATAATGGCTATACTAATTTATATTCACACCAGCAGTGTGCAAGGGTTCTCTTTTCTCCACATCCTTGCCAACAATTATTATCTCTTGTCTTTCTGATAACAGCAATCCTAATAAGGTATGAGGTGATGTTTCATTAGGGTTTTGGTTTGCATTTCCCTGATGATTATTGATGTTAAGCCTTTTCTCATAGACCTGTTGGTCAATCATATATATTTTTTGAGAAATTTTTATCAGGTCCTTTACCCATTTTTTAATCAGGTTATTTGTTTTCTTGCTATTGAGTTGTTTGAGTTCCTTATATATTTTGGATATTAACCCCTTGTCAGATATACACCTTGCAAATATTCTCTCCCAGTCATTCCATAGGTTGTCTCTTCACTATGTATGATTGTCACATATTTTGGTACAAAGCAAAATGTCAAAGATCTTAAGAGGCAAGGACCTCTTGGTCCCTGACCACTTCTCCTTAGGTTTATACACTAGTAGAATAGCAAGAATGAGTACAATAAATATAAAGGGAAAAAGTCAAAGAAGAAGAAAATGGAAGATATAGGTAGGACCAAGCTATACCCATGACAGTAAGAACTAAGGATTTTGAAGGAACCCTATCCAAGGGGACTGAGGAAGTAGGTCTTAGCCATGCCCAGAACAAAAGTCAGACTTCAGTGAGAGCAAAGGAGAGAAGGGGTGTTCATGGACATGAAGAGCCTAGACGGGGGCTGACTTTGGAGTAACATGTCACCTCACTTCCCAGGCACCTTCAGTGGGTAGCCAGCCTCTCTGCTATGATTTTTTTTTCTTTCGTAGTACAGACAAATGTTTGTATTTCAGGAAATTTGGATCTAATCCTCATATTGCTAAAATGCACCCTCTTGTATCAATCTTCAGTATACTCTCAAACTTGTCTTTGGCAAACATGGATGGAAAGAGTTCTAGATCATCTTTTTAAATGTCTCCAAAAGGACAACGGGTACTAAAAACAAGTGGACTGACAATGCCCAATTTGGACCACCAGATGTCAGTCTTTGCACAGTGATCTATCTCAGTAGCCCCCAAACACTCAAGATAAATAAATTCAGGTTAAGCATAAATTTTCCACAGCAGCCCAGAGGCTTCAACTGGTTATATTCCAAAAAAATCTTATGATTGCTACTGGTACCCACATTAAGACTTTATGTGTAAAATGCTCTGAAGATTATAAAAATGCATGTCAAGACTGTTAGATTTGACCATGCTAACCAATGGAAGACCAAAACATTCCTATTTCAGGTTTACATGAGGGGAAGGTGGGGAGGAGAATGGCTGTACTTCCATAGCACCAATTAATCTAAGACAAAAATAATTGCCTAGTTTGCAGAGCTTTCCCCAAGCTACTACTTTGAAGACCAAGTAGTCAAAACACCACCAGATTTACACCACACACTTCATCTAACATGATAGACTGGGGGAATTGTTCCCATCAATGTGCTAGTCTGGATTTGCACCCTCATCCCACATCCTCTCCTGTGGGAACACTGTTGTCCTCGGTGGCTTACCTCAGATGCAATACCTTTGAAATCTAATCAGCTTGTCATTCTTCCTTTCCTGTGAGTTCCCATAGTACTTAAAATAAAATTTAAACTCTCTCTGCCAGAGCCTGCAAGGTGCTGCATGGTCTGGCCCCTGGCTACCTCCCCACCCATTTCCCTCCTCACTCTACCACCCACAATGGCCATTTTGTTATTCCAAAACCAAACCAAATACATTCCTGCTTCAGGGACTTTGCATTCCCTCCTCCTGGAATTGTATTCCTGGAAATTTTGGTCTACTTGTTCCCTCCCTCATTCAGGTATCTGCAAAAATACTGCCTTCTCAGAGAGAAATTACCTGACCATTTTATCTAAAATACAACTACCCACAACCCTACCAAACCCCATTTCTCTCCATTCCCTCACCCTACTTTATTTTTCTTTATAGAGCTGCCATATCACCAATAAGGAAATGATATTACGTATTCTTTGTTTCCTTGTTTGCTGCCTGTCTTCCCTACTAGAAGGTAGGCCCACGAGCGCAGTTTGTCTTGTTCACCACTCTGTCCCCCACGATTAAAAGCAGTGCCGGGTACACACATAGCAGTGCTACAATAAATATTTATTCAATGAATACGTGAAATTCATTCTCCAGCCCCACTTTTCTATTTCTGTTTATGGCACAACCATTATCCTAGTCAAATCACAAAACTTGGGGGTATTTTTGACTCATCGCTCTGTCTGATTCCTACATTCAGTCACTGCTAAGACCCGTCCATTCTTCCATGAATCTATCCTCTTTCCCCCCAACTCCCACAGACACCATCTTAGATAACTGTCTTGTCATCTCGTATGAAGACTATTGCAATCTCTTCCATCTAATACCTCTGCCTCCAGTCCATCCTGCCCGTCACAACAGCTTAATCGTCCTAAACACTGCCCCCAATAAATCCTGACCTCTCAGGCTTCCACCCCAGCCCGCAGCACACAGCACACACACTCTGCCAGCTCCCTGAGTTCAGCAACCGTCAGAATAAATTCTCCACTATTGCTGCATGAAACCCTTTCCTTCAGTCAACCTGGTCTCTGTTCCCTGCTCTTGCTTTGCCCTTTTCCGACATTGTGTGCACTGTTCCTCCCACTGGAAATACCCTCCACACTTTACTCTGTCTGATTAGATCCCCTTCTCATCCTTCATATCCCAACCCGAATCCCCCCTTCTTTATAAAACTCCCCTGGCCCACCACACACCATGGTGATATTTCCCTCCTCTGGCCTCTTGTCTATACCACCCACATGGCTCTAACTATTTATTTAAGGCCTTAAATCATCTAATGCTTTTACACATAAACCCACACTTAACTCTGCTGGGCATCCTACCCACTTTCAAACACTTTTCTTCCTTTTAATATCAAATTGAAAAAAAGTATTGCTATTTACTCTCTACTCATAGAAAATTATAGAACTCTGTTTCTAAAATGGGTTTAATTCCCTAAGTTTTAGGGATGAATAAACTGAGGTCTACAGAGGCTCAGAGACTTACTAAAACAGTACTTTTTCATCCCCTGAAAACTGACTTCTCTCTCTTGTTTTGGAATAACCCTTGGCCCCAGAATTGTACACTTACCATGAAGTGCTTTCTTCCCAGAAAGAATCTGATAGAATATGTGGTAGTTCCTCTCTCCAGGCTGCTGGAAAATCACCTGGGATTTTTCAAGCAAATCTGAATGATGAGTAATAGATAAAGATTCATATTTAGATGTTCTTGCAAAACTTAGAAGAAAAGTGATCAGACAGTGCAATGACTACTTACAGATATCAATGTCAGCAGATGACAGTGTACCACTGACACCAAAGTGCATCCTGATGAATTTGTCCTAGGTGGACACAGAACATAGTCTCCTATTCAAACTTTCCAAACAGTTTCAATGGCTTCATTATACGTAACTCTCAAAGTGACTACTTCCCCAAAAGTTGAAAAGAAATGCAACATGGCTTTGAGATAAGACGGCACCAGCTAATGTCTGGAGGGAGCCAGAATGATTGGCAGGACCAGCAGCGGTTCTAGTTTCTAGCCCCAGACTACCAATTGCTACCTGTGTATTCTTGTGTGCATTGTGACATTTCTCTGGGCCTCCTTGTTCTTATCTAAAAATGAGAAAAATAATATATGTTTATTATATTCTTTTGTTCATTCAACAAACGTGCATTCAGCATCTGCTATAATTCAGGAAAGCTGCTCAGCAATGGAGATAACATTCAAGAAAAACAGGCATGGTCCCTATCCCTTGGGAAGCTTATTCTAAAATTTGTGGGTAAGAGGCTACTGCAACAGCTCTGACATAAAATCACAAGAAAAGCCAGTAGTCCTGGAGCTTAGCAGATAAAAGAAAAGGGGGCATAAAACGGAGTCCCAGAGGTGGACAAGCACCTCATCATGTAGAACACAGGAAAGAATAGGGTTTTATTTTATGTGTGCTTGGAAGACATTGGAAGGTTTTAAGCGGAGGAGTGATATGATCTATGTTTCAAAATACATCTTGGCATAAGTAATAAATAGACTCCCTTTCTTTCTTTTCAGTGAAAAGCCATAAGGCAGGATCTAGTCGGGCAGAGACGCTGTCCAGAGGTGACAGTGCCCATGTCAGAATGCCAGATGCAGTTGAGGCGGCCATCTGGTGACAACTAGAGCCTGTGGCTTGAGAATGCTGGAGCAGGGAGGACGGTAGCCTGGTGGAGTCGGCCCACGCCAGGAAGGCGTCAGAGCAGGACAGCAGCTTGGCAAGGGAAGGAGATTGGCTATGTACAGGGGGGTCGAACGGGGAAGGTAAAAAATGTACAATGGGAATCACGCACACAAACTCTTATATGTATATATAAACACATACAAATGTATATGTCCTTATATACTTATGTGTGATATACACAGGTATACGTATAGCTACATACATAGTATCAATGGAAAATAAATTTAGCCTGGATTTCATAATTTTTGGACCCCTTTTCCTCTTTTTCCTTCTCCCCTCCTTCTTTCTTCCATCATTATGTTTGTTTAGCTTCTCTACTTCTTTACTTCTATCCTTCCAACTTTTTTCTTGTTCTTATTCTCTTTCAATTACATTCTTTCCTTCTTTATCTTTCTACTTACTGTAAGTTTCTTTCCTCCTTTCCTTTTACTTTCTTTCATTTTCCTTCTTCCTTTCTTTTTTTAGCTTTCTTTTTCTCTCTCTCCTTCCCTTACTCCCTCCCTCCCTTCCTTCCTTCCCTCTCTCCCTTACTTCTTTTCAGCTTTCTGTCTCTCATATTTCAGCAGAAATTCCCTTAGCATGTTAACAAATCCCAAATCTAGCAGTTGTTTCATGGACCAGTATTTGCAGCTGCTACAACCGGTCAGATATTCAAGCAGATATAAGTGTGGACAGAGCCGCTCTAAGGCTTTGGATGGAAACTAGCCAAATCAGCATAAAGCTATTATTTAGTTTTGCCCAGAGACTCAAACAGGAAGCCGTCTGCAAATTTCCTTGTAAATTATATAGTGGCTCCCTGCCACTCATTCTTGGCATAAAATGGATTTGTTAAACTACGTTTTGAAATCCAAGTTCTTCCTCTGTCAGGGGACTTCCAGCTATCAAAAGCTACTTAAAAATACTTTCTCCCAATAAAAAAAGGCTACAGTGAAAAATATACAGGAGCAGGGAGGCCATAGGCAAGAGAAGAAACAATAATCATGATAAGTGAATTAGGAAGTGCCTACTAAATTGACTTGTTATAAGGAGTATAGGAAATTATGAAGGAGACAGTATTTCAAATTTGCAAAATGTAATACAATATAAAGCGTTATTGTAATTTTTTGAGTGAGCTTCCCTACTGGGAGTAGAAAGGAATTTGAAACTATTAAGATAAATACTTTCTTCCTGAAACTGACCAAAGAGAAGCTTATTTGGTCAGTTTAGACACATATTTATTATATGTGTAGTTTTAATTGTCTGAGTGTTGAAGCTGATAAATTGTTTTGAGTAATCTAAAAAATTATAGACTTTAATCAAAGACCACCTTTGGTGTTCCATATGTTTTTTTCATACCTATGTGCTCGAACATGAGATTTACCATTGCTTAAAAACTAAAGACTCTGATATTGTGCTAAATTGTGTTACTTACAAAACAAGAGAAGTTGTCATTTCTCAGGGTTTTTGCAGTTCCAAATGCTTCCAAGATAGGATTCACTTGCATGACTTGAGCTTCTAAAGTCCCCTGGGATACATGCAAGACAAGTACAGCTGATGAAGCTTTCAGCAGAATTCTGTAATGTGGCAAGCCCTCCTTCCCCAGGTTGAATCCCATTTTTGCTTTGATAACCAGTAGCAAAAAAGATGCTTCCAAATTTGGTTATAAAATTTTATTTTGGAGTGGGAATTCAGAAAAAAAACAGATGTATATATGAGAGAGACTGACTTAATATACAATGCCCCTATAAATATTTATGGGAGCTCATTTATTTGCAATGTTTCCCTTTGGGTTGGCATTGCCTGAATGGGAAAAGAAAATGGCTATTTACCAAAATAAACAAAAAAAAAATTATAGCCTATTTCCAAACAAACTTCATTTCATATATTATTCCCAGTGTTAATCTTCCTCTCTTCCCATCTAATACTCACACCTGAAAATTTATCTTAGGATAACATGGCAGATCCTTGGCATTATTAAATTATAGTTTTACTTGCTACTACTCCCAAGTAATCTAAAGCTTCACACCAAGCAGTGACTTGCAATGGTATTGATCTGGAATTTGAATCATGCCTGCTCAGACTGATGGGCCAACACAGGTCATCCGCACAGCATGAGCATGAATGGCCTCCTAGCACCCAAATGGCAGCATAGCTTTGTTTTTTCCACTCAGCCTCAAAGATCCATTATATGGGGGGAATTACATAGTGTTTGGTACTCAAGAACTTAAAAATTTATATTATATTCTTTCTAAGTAATATGGGTCTACTGTCCTTCAAATAAGATAAAGGGTATATGTATATGAGCAAAGGTTTCCATAGAAATGTTATATATTATCATAAGACTCAATGGCTAGACCAAACCAGGTAACATATGCCAACAAAACCCCTAAAATGCATGCAAAAATGAAGTTATATCTACTGAGTCATATAGTTTAATAATACCTACAGAAATCAATCAAATTCAGGAATGTGGTAGCTGGAAAAGAAACTTTTCCTATTTAAAATTGGACTAGATGGTTATTTTGATATATTTATTAATTTGCTAAACACAGCGGTAATATCCAGATTGAAATGAAAAAGAAAAATAATGTAAGGCATAGTAAGATGAAATACCTAACAGCTCAATAACTCATTGATTTTGAGTTCCACTCAGCATGACTTAATTTTATTTTGCATACCAACACCCTTCGTGGTCTAGTTATCCTCAAATTATGATGAAGCCCACTAACCTGTTAATGGAGCTAAACAAAGCAAGCTAAATTAAAAATTGCCAATGACTAAAAAAAATCAAATAGAGAGTGAAGGTAAAGCTATCTTTAACATGGATTGTGATTAAAGTTGAGGATACATCCATCAGGCATTTGGGATTTGATCTAGCAGTTAGGAGTGAAGGAAGCAGACTTCTTTTGCATATTTCTGGTACTCTGACATTTCGTGATAGCTAAAGGGATTCAGAAATGTCCAAGGCACTGATGACCCTACCTTTAGGTGAGATGGTTTGGATCGTGAGGGCATAATTTTCAGAGGGTCCAACTAACAAAGACCAGGTCAATAAATGCCCCATGAAGCAAATCTGAAACAAATTATGTAATTCATGTTTTCAGGTTATTGGTTTGAAGCATTTGATGATCCTCTCAACAGGCGATGGAAAGATGGGGAAAAAAGACTTTTCTATAATTTGCTAATTGTTCTGTGGGTCTTGGTGCCTCCTTACTTCCCAGAAGTGGTCGGGGCAGGACCTCCATGATCTAGTGGTTAGCACCACCTCACCTTTTCTGCCAAGATATATGAATACATACTGGCTTTTTCCTGGGTTCACTCATGGCTGCTATGGTAACAAAATATTGGATAAATATGTTTGGTGTTCACAGTCTTTCCAGCACCAGATTCTCCCCTGTGACTTGAAATTCAGCAACACAGTTAACTGGTTCTGATTATCAACACAATGAAAGTTAAGTGATTCTGATCATATAGGCTAAGGCAAGCAGGGAAGGTTTTATAGAAAAGTGAAACTCAAGATGACACTTGAGGTTATGTGGATATTTAATTGGTTGGGAGATGGGGAAGGATGTCTCAGGCAGGAAAAACAGCATGAACAAAACTCTGGAGTTCAGAAAGATCAAAGACTTTCATAAACATTAAAAAGTCTGTTCCTCATGGTCCTATTAACAAAGAGCAGGACAGCACCTCTGCTCCTCATCATCAATTGTTCAAGGGATTCTCGTGCATGAATCCTACCACACAGTCAAGTCTTTTGAGAAGAAGGCCTACCAGGCATTTTACCAGGCAGCTTGTGTTAGGCTCACCCTTGTCCTTTGACAACCAGCTAACTCTGTAATGTGGGAAGAATACAGTGATGAATTTATAGGCTCATCACCCAAAGCATCACAGAATCAAGGCTTGCCTTTATCTATATAAAACTCCAGAAAAATAGCTTATCCTCTCTACAAAGGGCTGAATTTGAATTGTCCATCTATCTCTAAGGTTCTGAGACCTTATGATTCCTCTTGGGATAGTTGAAGCCAATAGAGAGCCCAACACGTAAGGTGGCATCATCACTGCACAGGAAGGCCAAGGACTTAAGCACTGCACACCTTCTTGGGTCTCAGCCACCATGCGGACAGTTCACCTGGCCTGCCAGCGCTCTTTCCATCAGAATTAACATATAATAACCTTCACCTCCTTATCTTATCCCTCTAAGACTCGCCGTCTTTTAGTTCCCACTACTTAACGTACCTTGGCCTTCCCCAGTCTGGTTGCCCACAACAGCATGTTCTCTGTGATTAAGACCAGCTTGTGCACTGAGGTTCCTAAAGAATCTGTTAAAATGGTGGAGGCAGACTAGCTGACACTGTATTTGGAGTAATCACTGACTAAAGCATTGTGACAATCTCTCGAGTGTTTTATTCTTGCCTAGAATGTGTTCTGCATCTAAAGGGCAAACAATTCAAAGACAGTGACTTTAAGTTTTATTCCCAGTGAAATGTAAGTGTCTGTCTCCATTGAAACTTATTTCGGGCCCAAAAGAAAAACAAGGCAAACACTTACGTGAGGAATACAGACTGATTCTCTTGATCTACAAAAGAAAGAAAAATGTCAGAATATTCTATTCCTAGGGGCTTATGTATTAGCATGACCTTATTCAAAATTTCCCTGGCTGCAGTTTGAAATTAGACACACAGGAAAGGATTTGCTCCATTTACAGTGAAGAAAAAAGTACCATTTAAATGGTGCAGAGTGAAATAGATTTTTCTCTTGCCCCTCTGTATGTCGGTCATAAGAACATATAAATCGGAGGCCTATTTCCTTGCTCCACATACAAATGATAACCAACTAATGGTTGACATTTTTGCCATTTTAAGCCTTTAAGAATGATTGTGTAATAGTAGCTATAGAATAACGTCTTTGTGTCAGACACTACAGCAGATGCTTTATGTAATAAAAGCTACCATCCACAGGGGGCTTACTCTGGGCCAGCCACTGTCCCCAGCACTTTAAATGCATTATCTCACTTTGATGTGCAAGCCAATCGGCCCAGTAACCCTAGGAGGTAGGTACTATTTTGCCCACATTTTATCCAGAACAGAACGGAGGCTTCAAGTGATTAGAAAACTGTAAAGGCCATGCTCTGCTCACAATGCCTAAGTGCCTCTTAGTGACACAGAGAAAAAGTAGATCAGATATTTTTACTCTTCATTTTGTAGCACAGCTACTTACTGTGAAGCATATCCTGAAAGGCATTATCGGCCACAGCAAAGATGTGAGGGGGAGCCTCTGATCACCTCTTCCCTTTGTAGGCAGCCACGACTTCTTTCTGATATACTGGAAGCCATTTGTTAGGGTTTATGGTCACGCAGAAGAGACTTGAATATGTCTAAGGGAAGATCAAAAAAGATTTCAAAAAATAGGTTAGAAATATGTCCAGGTCTGTCAGCTCTCCACTATCAGGGAACATTTGCTGGAATATTTATTTATGAAGGAACTCAAAAGAAGATAGCTTTTGGATTCTTATAAAGAAGGGACTTCTAACAGAAAGAGACAGAACTAGGTTAGAACAACATCGGACTTGGGATTACCTCTCCCCGGGGACATCTGCTAACTACGAATGTGTCTGACACATAGAGCTTCTGAAGGCAGGACGCTAACTGCAGGCCTGCAGGGATTTCAGTAACCAGCAATCGGGCATTTGAGGCCAGAGCAGAATCTCTGCCTCAGCAATATTAGAAACTTAACTTTTAGGGCATTGAGAAGGAATAGCTCATGTGGGTCTCTCAGCCACTGACATAGTCAAATTGTGGCTCCCAAAACGATACATTCATGTCCTCATCTCCAGAACTTACAAATGTGATTTTCTTTGGAAAAGGAGTTTTTACAGGTATAATTAAGCTAAGGGTGTCAAGATGACATCTCGGTGGGCCTTCAATCCAATAACTGGTGTCCTTATAAGAGACACAGAGAGGGGAAGGTGATGTGAAGATGGAGGCAGAGACTGGAGTGATGCAACCAGCAGGGACACCAGTAGCCACAAGAAGGGGAAGGGACAAGGAAAGATTCTCCCCTAGAGCCTCCAGAGGGAATGTATCCCTGTCCATTTGATTTGAGTTTGGACTTCTGGACTCTAGCACTGTAGTGAATTAATTTCTGTTGTTTTAAGCTGCCCAGTTCGTATTAATGCTGTTACAGCATCCCCGGGCAACTAATACAGTCACATGGTAAATCGGAGAGCTGAGTAGCGAGCTGGTTGTTTGTCATGGCTTCTACGGCAATGGGTGCCAGATGCCACATTTTAGCCTAATCTACTGAGCACTGCTTCTGCTGTATAGGTTTTGTATAAATCAAAAAACCTGAGCAGCTAAAAATCACTAGTTTAATGATGATGACAAAAATATCTTATTCATTGAGCACTAACTAGGTCTCAGGAACTATGTGCTTTACTCACATTCTTTTATTTAATCCTCCAAGCCACCATGGAGAGCCAAGTATTATTATTCACTTTACAGATAAGGTGACTTTAAGAAGTTAAGAAACTTAACAACTAGTAAGTGACAGAATTGGCATTTGGACATTAGTCTATCAGGCTCCAAGCCTCATGCTTTTAATTTAGCACAGTGATCTGTGAGAAGGGACACAAATGGTGACAAAATAAAATTGGGAAAATGTTAAGATAAGGTCCCTCCCCAGTAGAACTTCCTTAAGAACAATCTGATGCGGGTATGCTTAAATTCAATGTAAAATATCAACCAGGAGAGGTTGGAACATTGCCAATATGAGTACCAGCATGCTAATTCAGCAGTAAGGCATGTTACACACATAGATCATCCAACGGTCATAGCACCTCTTCAAGGTATGCAGTATAGATGCTTTATTGAGGTGAGCCAGCATGGCCATGTCTTCAATCATTTCAAACTTCGGAGGATTCATCTGCTGGATTTTGTCCTCCTTGACATTCAGACTCTGCAGAGAGGACAGAAATACAAGATATATTTCCCTATTTCTCTTATGCTTATTCATTTATCCATACACTAGAAAGAAGATTCAGAGTCAAAAAGAAAAAAAAGATGCCTCATCAAGGGGTGGGGCCAGAAGAAATTAAACCAACCTTCTCAGAAGAAGCAGGTATTCACCCTGCCAAAGCCCTCTCCTTCCCCGAAGATGAATTAAAAATAGTGCTTTTGCCCAACCAAGATTTTCTGTCTTATGGTGCTCTAATGTCATGGTTCCTCCCTGATTCCCCCTGAGAGTATATGGATCATATTATGTATCATCTGACCCCCCCCCTTTGATGTCCCAGCATATCTTGAAGAAGTAGAAGACAAAACTTGGAGTGGAGAATCAAGGTGACAGACCTCATCCTTCCAGACTTAGTTCAAGACCTATCTTCTCCCTCAAACCTTCCCCAACCACCTCAGCTCATTATATTTTTTTCCTCCTTTGTTAAGCCTTACCATTCGTATTATCTTTACATTAATACTCCTGTGTATGTTTAATAATTGTGTATGTGTTAGATCAGTGGTCCCCAACCTTTTTGGCACCAGGAATTGTTTTCATGGAAGACAGTTTTACCACAGACGGTGGGGTGGGGGGTGGGGCAGGGGTAGGGGAGCCCAGGCAGTGATGCCCGTGATAGGAAGTCGAGCAGCTGTAAATGGATGTGAAGCTTCGCTCTGCTCACCCTCTGCCACTCACCTCTGGCTATTCGCCTCCCCACCCCCAAGCTTCATGGAAGACAACTTTTCCTGGGTGGGGGTGTCGGTGTTGGAGTTCTGCACCCCAGTTCCCTGCCACCTGGGGCTGGGGACTGCAGTGTTAGACTATTTTCAGGCTAGATTATAAGCATCTTGAGAAGGAGTCGATATTGTCTTCTTCCATAGTTATTAATCCACCTATCACAATGCTTGGGACACAGTAGGTGCTCAGTAAATATTAATATCTTGATTAATACGGATTCATTTCTACTATAAAATAGTTGCTTGGGATTCTTCTCAAAAGTTTCCTAACACCTTTCCTATAGCCCTTTTCCTTGACAAATAAATATTGGTGTCAACTGATTGCCTCCTTTTAATCCTAGTTGGTGATGGTTTCCTTCCAAGGCTCTCACACTCTTCATATTCTTGGTCCAATTCCTATCCACAGTCTTCTTTGACATTGTTCTAACAGTTAAATCCCTTTTCTTTTGACTCCCTTCAGTTTCTGTATTTCAAGGACTCCTTCTGTTCTGCCTTCAAACACAAGCAGAACATAATCAGGTCTCTTACATCTTCAAAAACCTCCCCTTTGCCCTGGTTCTATTTTTCTCTCTTTTTTCATTACCAACTTTCTTCAATAAGTAGTACTTTACACCCACTGGCTTTACTGCCTTTGTTAATCTTACAAAGACCAAAGGTGATTGGAAGTGTAGTCACTTCTAACATGAGGAAGAGGAAGCCTGGAGCCAGGAGCTACAGAGTGAGGCTGGGAGAACGGGACCTTCATTACATGGGGGAAGGACAAGGAGGACAAAGCAAATCACCCTCACACTCCTCTCTCTACCTTTCTATTCTTTCTACCATTAAGGAAAGCATTAATGGCTTTCATACTCTTCTTCCTGTGATTTCTTTTTAAAATTATAGTTGCAACCACATTATATCACAAATTGCCTTAAATACTGTTGAAAAGACAGTAGTTTTGCAGAATGTGCTCAGAAGAGCAAGCGTCACATCTGGATGCCTAATAAAATCAAGTCGGATGCCATTAAGAAAATGAAAAGATAACACACAGACTGAAAGGAAATACGTGCAAGTAATACATCTGATAAACGACTTGTATCTAGAAGGTAAAAAGAACTCTTACAACTCAATAATGAAGAGGCAATAGCCCAATTAAAAAATGAGCAAAGAGCTTGAATAGACATTTCTCTGAAGGAGGTATACAAATGGCCAATAAGTACATGAAAAGATGCTCAACATCATTAGTCATTAGGGAAATGCAAATAAAAATCACATTAAAATACCACTTCACCCCCACTAGAATGGCTATAATCAAAAAGACAGATATTAAAATGTGTTGGTGAGGATGCAGAGACACTGTAACCCATATACATTGCTAATGGAAATATAAAATGGTGCAACCACTTTGGAAGACAGTTTGGCAGTTCCTCAAAATGCTAAACATAGAGTTACCATATGACGCAGCAACTCCGCTCCTAGATATACACCCAAGAGAAACGAAAATGTGCATCCACATAAAAACCTGTCCATGCATTTTCATAGCAGCCTTGTTCATAATACCCAGGATATATAAACAATCAAAATGTCCATCGCCTGATGAATGGATAAACAACATATAATATATCCATACAGTGGAATAGTATTCAGCCATAAGAAGGAATGATGTACTTATTCATGCTACAACATGAATGAACCTCAAAAACATTAAGCTAAGTGAAAGACGCCAGACACAAAAGGCCACCTATTGTATGATCCCACTTATCTGTAGTGGCCAAAATAGACAAATCTATAGAAACAGAAAGCAGAACACTGCTTGCCTGGGGTTGGTAGGCGTGGGAAGGAGGGGGAGTGACTGCTAATAGGCACAGGCTTCTTTTTGGAATGATGGAAAATATTCCAATATTAGATTATAACAACTGTTGCACAGTTCTTTGACTATGTTAAAGACCATGGAATTGTACACTTTAAAGAGGTAAACTCTACGGTATGTAATTTTATCTCAATAAAGTTGTTTTTAAAAAAATTGGCATGAACAATAATGGAAGAGGTGGTCAAACCTGCTTTCTCTCTTATAATCATATATTGTCTCAAAGCTAAATGGCCCTAATTGAGTCCCTCTCTTTCATTTGTTTACCGATTTAGGACATTCTGAATTTTCCCTTGCCTACTGTTTATGTTCCTGTTGAAAAGGATGAAGTTCCCTCCTTAATTTTATTAGTTATAGAAAATCTATCTCATTGGAATTTTTTTTTTTTTGCATATAGATATTGACTGTCAGGACAGCATATTAAAGTACCCAAAGAGGTAGCTTATAAGTGGCCTCCAGTATTTTACAACTTGAATGGCAATACTTTAGATCATAAATTGTCCAAATACAAAGATAAGAGCACAAAAAGACAAATGTTCTTGATACCATCTGTACTTCTTTGTTATAAGATGTGGCTTGTTATGCTTTGGATAAGGGACAGAATTGAAAGGAGTTTAGAGAAGTGAATCTTGGCCGGGGATCATCTGTAAAATCTTTGAGGAAGATTTCATCCAAGTCAGGGCAGAAGTGGGCCCAGGTCATGCCATGGGGCTGGCAGCTGACACACGGAGGGTGACTCAGGCAAAGGTTCTGAGAGTGACCTTTCTTCTCAGTATCCCCCTGCACTCTGCACTGATGACAGGGAGAAGGGGTTGGGCACTCCTGTGTCTTCACTACACATCCCTCTGTGAACATTTCAGTCCGGCTCATGCCCCAATATTTGACCTAACCTTTTCTTTCAAAGGTCCTGGATGACCTTCTAATTCTGAAATCCAAGCCTTTCTCCAAGCCTTTAATATTTTCTGTAACATTTGACATCAGTAGCCATTCCCCCATCTGTTGGCTTCTCTGACACTCTGTTATTTCTATTCAAATCGTACATCTCTCTTGATCTTACAAACATAGCTTGGTACATGATTCCTTAGGTCACTGTTCACTCCAGGGAGCACCTTTAAACAAATACCAACAGGAAACACTGATAAAAGAAGTAGAAATTGTTGCAAGTTCTAGAATCAATGATCTTTGTTTCTGGCAATCATTTTACTCTGATTTGTTTAATGTTCTTCATTAAATTTTTGATGGTAAATAAAGGAGCTTCTTCAACATGAATTATGAACTCCAAAGTGTGTCAATGGCATCTCCTACCCAAGGTTTTTAATAAAAATATTATAGAAAGGAGATATTTAATTGTTTGACTAAGTAGAGAACATACTTATCCCCACAATGAAATATTCCTTTACTTTTCCATGTGTGGTCTCAACAATTATTGTTCCATCATCTTTCTTCCTTTTTACCTCAGCCTCCACATAAGCACTCTGGCCACCACGAACCCAACATTTCTTCTTCCCTATAGAGAAAAAAATGGATTATAATATAGAACTTGCAGAAATATATGTGGGCACTTTCATGCTGATAGATATGATCTCATTTCTGCTCAGTCTGCTTGTTGGCATGGAGTCACCAGTGCAGGACACTGCACAGAGTTGGATAAAATCATGAAAGCTCACCCTGAAGATACACCCACATGATAACTCTATAGGAACAAGAAACATCTCAGCAAGCAGAGGCTTGGGAAGTCAAAAACCATTTTGCTACAAGAAACGTACCTACCAACACCTGCCAAATGTCACCTCCGTCCCCTCCCAACATCAACACTTACCTCGACTCACAACCCCATATCCCACCCCCTTCCCACTCCCTTCCAAAGAGTGTCACTCAAGTTTGGTGAGAACTGAGTAAAAATTTAGGTTAGTGGTCATGTCCTTCGGGGTTTCTTTAGACCTTATTTTTAATTTTGGGATGAAAGTCTAAGAGAATTCCATGGAAGAATTGGAGGAGGGTATTAAGGAGAGAAAATACAGGTTATTTTGCCATACAACATAACTGACCCATATTATTCCTCCGATATGTTATTTTTCTCTCTTCAGCCTCATCACCTCCATGTCCCATCCCTAAGCAAAGCAGCCCTCCACAAAATGATTAAACAATAAGATGTTTTGGATGGAATGAGCCAGAACTCTTATGAACACCTAAGGCAGTTTCTCTCAGTCTCACTTAAATATTTCTCAAGTTCTCTCCCACCTAAGGCAGATAGCCAGTGACGATGAATAGGAAATATACTATTAAAGAAAAATGAGTCTTAGCAGAAGCTCACAGAAGTCCCCAGGTCACAGCTCTTTAGGTAGATAGAGGGAAGGGTAAAGGGAGAACATTTGGCTGGAAGAAGGAAAATCCTAGTCCATTCCTAGGGGAGACACAGGTGAAAACCCTCCTGCAACCGCAGCACTAACTGGTAATGCAAACTCAGTCACCCCATCACCTCTCAGTGAGGCAAGAGAGGCCTCACTGCTGCAGGACAGGTGGCCCCTCACTACGTGCTTTCCCTAGAGGTGGCCAATAGGCCTGGGGAAGGAGTGTGTACAAAGGAGACAAAAGTGGGCACCATCTGCCCCTTCTTCCACCATACTTATTTCTACAAAGAATGTGGTCATTCACTATTTTCTTGCTATCACAATCTACAATGTGCTGCCTTCTCCATTTCCCTGATTACAAACAATTCAGTACTAAAACTGCTTGGCAAGGGGATTTTATAGTCCCATCTAACTGATTGTGCATTTACTTTCTGCAGGTCGTTTGTGTTTTAAATACAGGCTTCGCATTGTATTTATTATTTTGGTCTCTTCTTGCAAAAACTGATTTTGCTTTGTGTTATGTCTATGAAAATATGCTTTTGAAAAGCACCCATTTAGCATACATTTTCTGTCTATGTTTAAGGTAAATGCTCTGCATTTTAAACCAAATGTTATCACTTGAAAGAAACTTGAAGATCACCTGGCACAGATATCTCTCTCTCCCTCTCTCTCTTCCCCTCTCTCTGTCCTTGTCCCTCTCCCTGGGAAGAGAAATGAAGGGTAGTCCATAGTCACACAGCTAATTAGTAGCAGTCATTAAAATAATGACTTTGGAAATGAGATCAGCCTCCTCCTAATCAGTGCTCCTCCATGACCACATGCTTCCTCTAGCATATGCTTAGCTTTCCCCTCCCATCCTTCCCGCAAGGAGCAGGCCCACCACCTGCTTCCGTGGAGCCCCTTCTTTCACCACCCCTGGAAACACTTAGTGGGGGTAAGACTTTTCAGACACCCTTTCTTGTATGAGTCCCAGTCTCTGAGAGGGAAGTTTTTAAAGGCGAAGTCAATGAACTCAGTCAATTTGTAATTCCTTGTGTCCATGAATATAATGCAGAGCCGGCACTGCGGACAGCAATGGATTTGAGTCAGGCAGCCTGGGCTGTAGGACTGGCTTTGCTAGTAACGAGATATAAAGCAGTCGCCTCATCTCTTTAGGACTTAGTTTTCTCATTTGTAAAGTAGGTGAAGATTTCATATCTTCAGATGATTAAATATATTTTCCAACATTAAGATAACATGTATTTATCGGAGAAAACTCTAAAAGTAGAGAAATACATGAAAAAAAAATTTTTAATCATCCATAAACAACTCAGAGATAACCACTGTTATCTATTTCAAACATTTCTTTTGAGTCTTTTTTCTATGATATTGATGAAAATTAGAGTTATATTCAGTTTTATAGTTATTTTTAATAGATTGCTTACCTGTTTTAATATAAAAATAATTTACATTCAGCTTTGGAATGGTGATTTGTCTTTATCTCTAAAACCACCTGGGCTTCCTCCCTGACGCCCAGCAATTCTAGTTTTCTTTCCAGGTAATATTGTTTTTGTTTTTCATATTTATAGTCTCACTTGGTCCTCAGAGCAATGCAGGAAAGAAGACAGGGTGAGTATTAATATCATTATCCCCATTCGGCAGGCTCAATAACTTAAAGCGATTTGCTCGAATTACACCTCCATAGTTGGTCTTGGTCAGGGAATTTGAACCCAAAACTACTTGCCAAATACTCATTATCGCACTGCTTTCATTTGACCTGAATTCAAAAATGCAGACTCCATTGTCTACTAGCCTGGGAGGAGGAACACCTTTGGCTGGTCCTTTTCTCTTTTGCTGCCAATGCATTTCTATGAGGAAGAATGGTTTAGCCAAAAAAAAAAAAAATGTAATTAAAAATTATGCAGATTGCTATGTTTTAAGTAATTATTTACAGTGCTAATTCTACTAAATGTATCATCCAATTATCTCTCATGCTTTGGCCCTGCACCACTCTTATCTTGTCCTTGGTTATCTAACTACCTGTGATAAGCCTCTGCATGACCAATTCTGACCTCAGGGATGGTTTTGTTATTGTATTTGATTTGATGGATTATAATTAGCTACTCTAAAATCCAATCTCAGTAATGAAATCCAATGACTGGAAACTGGGAATTGATCCAGGACTGGTCTGTGATGGAAGTATGATACCCTACATAACTGGATCGAATTATAATTAGTCATATTAAAATCTAATGTTGAAAAATTCTGAGTATGAGAACAACATTCAATTTTTATGTTGCACTGTTGAATAATTCGGGAATTAAGACATGTAGGTGGCTTGATTCTAGGTCATACTGTGAATCTGACTTCTAAATCTCCAATTAGCTGAAATTCAGAAGATGGCCATGCAGCCCAGACATGTAAAGGAAGAAGGGGAAAAAAGTAGCATTTATTTAGAGATTTAATGTAGAACCTAGTCTTTTTTTTTAAAGGCTAAATCCTCATTAACCTTTGTCCTTGCCTGTAACTACCAAGAAATTATGAATCTGGGTTAGCAAGTCTCCCAATTATCTTTTGTTGAATGCTGGCTGAGCGATCCTGTTGCCCTAGAAGACTGCCAGAGGGCAAAGTTCCAACATTAGGAAATTGTGAAGAGGGCTGGAGATAAATTCAATTTCTCCAGCCTTCCCAGAGTCTTTTCCTTTCTTCTTTCTTACAGGGTACAGACCCCCACCTTCAGTCTAAGTCTCGGTCCCTCTCTCTACTATGGTATTTTCTGATAAGAGGGTTCTGGGAAAGGCCTTATCTGTGGCCACCCTTGGAGCATGGAGAGTGTAGTCTATATTATAATAGCGGCTCCTGGAAGAGAAAACCTGTCTTAGGGCCACAGAAGTAGGGCCGGGGCCTAGACTGCCTCCCAGCCATCTTCCTCCTTCCTGTGTTCTTCCATTCCTACCTGAACACTTAGAGTTGCTCAATTGCTCAGAGTCAGAGGTTCATAGAGGCTGATCACATCCAGGCAAATAAGTTAGGCTCCAGAAGTGATGGCTTCTCTCAACCAATCAAATATCTCACATGCCACCTTGAAGTCGTGAAATAAAGTGAAGCCAGCAGCCACCACGAATCTTACCATCAAACGCCATAGCCTGTAGCCGAAGCAGATCAGTCTCGCTTCTTCTGAGGAAGGCTGCAGCTTCTGCAAGTTCTGACAGATCCATCCTTCTTAAATAATCCGCCAAAAAAGGGTTAGGCCTAAATGTGAGTGGAAAGGATTTACTCAGCAAATAATAGATACAGGGAAGAAAAAAGTGGAAATGAGGCATCAAGCTCTAAAGGAGAAACCATTCCCTATACATAGACCAAAGAGTGTTAGGATTTCTTTGAACTACCCGTTCCCCTTCTTTCTTTCTGCCCTGTTTCGGGTTTATGACAAACTGGACTCAAGAACATCCGACTCTGGTTGGGGGAAGGGAGAGGGTGGCCGACTTATGTCCTAGACCCGGAAGGCACAGAGTGCTGAGGGCCCACGATCCTTTCAGGGGCCCACGAAAATGTTTTATTTTAAAATCAGAAAAAATAAGAATATTATATTAATGATATACAATAATGAACATGGCCTGGATTATATTTGTCTTTATACCAACATAGTTTAAAATCTGATTTTTAATTTTTTGTGTGGAGCCCCCAAAAGACAAAAATGCCTAAGGCCACTGAAAGTTGTAACGCAGTCCTGAGCCACAGACATCTGACTCGGCAGGTGGTGGGATGGGCCAGACTAAGAAATGTCAAGCTGGGAACACTGAGAAACTGGGCCATCATGATCCCAAATGAGCGGCCACTCTTTCTATTTGGACCAAAAAACCACAAAAAACAAAAGTCTTCCTCGCTACTCAAGTGTGCAAGGCAAGTATTCCTAGCTCCATTTACAGATGAGAAGGTAGAGAAGGACTTGCCAAGTTGGCTTAGCTCAGGTGCCACACTTGAGGACAGATCAGTGCCATGGTCTGCCCATTCCAGAATGAACTGCAATCTCTTTCTATCTTGCATCTGGTGGCCATGAACAAACCCAATAAACTAATGTATTTTACTGCACTTAATCTGCTCTTTTCTTCTAGGTGTGTTGGGTGGGTACAGTGATGTCACTTCTGGAATCTAGTTTAAGGAATGTGGTTTAAAGCAAAGACTCATGGTCCAGGCTAGGAGTTAGTTTTATCTCTGCCAAAAAATAGGCATGTGACTTGTAGGAAATCCCTTAACCCCTGGAGGCGCAGTTTCCTCACCTATGCAATGGAAGGACTAGTCATAACATGTGGGGACACTTCCAGAGATGGAGAGGAAAAGAAAAGTTCCTCAAGAGAAACAACATAAGCTAAGGCCCAGATGCAACTGACGGTGGCATTTCTCAGGAAAAAGAGACAAAACTGATCTTTCTGTAGGTGAACACTCAGATTTATTATAGGATTTGTAATAATTATAATATTAATACCATTAGACATTTGAATGAATAAAACAGATCAAGATAAAGGAAAGCTCTAAAATTTAGGCAGAGAAATTTAGAAGTAGACAATTTGATACACCATAGACTCTTTGGGCAGGGACATGAGGAAATCAGTATTTTAGGAAAATGGCTCTGGCGGCATGTTATGGGTAGATTAGGATAGGGAGAAGTGGCAGTCAGGGAGAAAAGCCGCGAGTCTGTATTTGTGAGAGAATTGCACTGTATTCTCCTCCGCTTCATGTGTGACTTTCTAGCGGCTTGGTTCAGTAGACAGTCGAGCTCAGGAAGGATATCGAGGATATCCGTGTGTATGTGTGTGTGTGTGTGTGTGTGCTTTTACCAATTTCCTGAAAAGATACCTGAGCAGTGGATACCTGTCTGAGTAGTGAGAACAGGAGATGGGCGGGAGAAGGAGAGAACTACCTTTAATTTCATTCCATTCTACTGTGTTTCCATGTGTGCCGTGTTCTGATATTTCACAATTAACAGATTTTTTAAAAATAGTTCTTATTATAACATCCAAGGATAAAAAGATCACATCAAGACACAGAGCACACAGCTGTGTGAATCTCCTTCCAAGTCTGGAGCACTTAGCATATTTCAAGGTGTGCAAGGAACAGAATGCGTAGGAGCAGGCACCAGAGACCAGGAAACTGCAGGTGCCAGGATTGGCGAGGACCTGGCAACTGTTTGGAGGTAGGTAACTAAAGCCAAGAGAATGAGTCACCTGAGCAAGGAAGGATCAGAATTCTCCTTCCTCTTTGGCCTCTTCTATCATCCATTAACCCTCTAACGTCCTACTGACCTCTGGATCCCTTTAGGTTCGAATTGTACATATGGCTTTAAAATTTCATTGAATAATAGATTAGTCACAGCCCAGTCATATCAGCACTTTAAAATAGAAAATGAAAGAGCCCAAATGCCCAAAAGAAGTAAACAGATTAACCTTGCCAGCAAAATAAACAGGAAGCTGTATTTTATTAATGACAGAGAAACACAGATGAATACAAAACTAAAGGTAGTTCCTTTAGAAGGAAAAGTTCATCTATACATTGAGAGAAAATTATATTAGAGACTGGTATTTTGGTGCATTTCTGTCAAAGGATTCTGACACCCATTGTAAACTTTTATCTGCTATTGCATATACTTAAGAGACAGAAGAAGGCAGGGAGCAGGGCTGGAATTTGGGAAGGAGGAGAGGAAAGAACAGGGCACCAGGGCTGTCTGCAAGTAGCTGTGAGTGCCTCACTTCTGGGGCTTGGTGTTCTGTTGGAACATTTAGGAGCTTGATTTATCAACGCATACTGGAATGATCAGTTTCTGGAAATCACATAGCTATGTCTCTAAATGTGTATATGATTCATCAACCAAACCTGGACATATTTTTTCATGCTGAGACTCTTTTGAGAGTGAAAGGAAGTGCTATTAATATTTAAACCAGGGCTGGGCACAGTGGCTGACGATTGTAATCCTAGCACTTTGGGAGGCCAAGGTGGGAGGACCACTTGAGCCCAGGAGTTTGAGGTTGCAGTGAGCTATGATGATGCCACTGCACTCTAGCCTTGGGAACAGAGCAAGACCCTGTCTACAAAAAAAAGAAAAAAAGAAATTAAACTAGGACAAGAGACATATCTGAGACTATCTCAAGTAAATAGGGACATACTGACACCCCACTCATTAAGAATTCATGACTTAAAATGATAATTTATAAGCTGACAATGAAGGTACATTTTTCCATAACTACAAGGTCCAGATTACTCATGTTCATGATTCACAGGGCACTTAGACAACACCATTACTATCAGAAAGTTGAATTCAGAGACAGGCATTAGATCATCATGTGCGTCATATCATTCCGTTTGTAATACAGCAAAATAATGCATCCTATTCTGCTCTGGAGTTCAACTTGGCAGGGACTGAGTGCCATATAAACCACCATACTTCCATTTACATTGACAGGATACAATTTCCAGGTGTATCTCAGTTACCAGCTGAGAAGGTAAAGACAAAGAGTGACAAGCCCTTATGGGAAAGGGAGAGTTGAAATGTGAGTTTTCTCCTTGGCCTAGAAAGGATCATGTTGGTCAAACCTAGCTACCCTTTATAGGAAATAAGTTAACACCTACCAGCTGAGATGTGACACCAGCCTGGGTGACCCGCCACCCCCATTTGTCCAGAACTGAGGTGTTTCCCAGGACTTGGGACTTTCAGTAAAAACCAGCAAAGTCCCAGGCAAGTCAGGACAAGTTGGTCACCCTACTTTTAGATCTAGTGCCTGTAGTTATTTTAAGAATACAACCTCTAGCTATTTTTATGCTGGTTGTATTTTCTGTGATTGTGTCCCTCCTCCTCCCCAGGTATTTTGTAAAAAAAACTTTTTGAAAATGTTCATTTATTCTCACATTCAATATATGTTTATAGCTCATCTGTAATTGTCCATGCTAGGCCCAGGTGTACAGTAACAGGCAGAATAAATACACTCTGCCCTCTTAGAGTAATAGATTTAGGTGGGGGCAGGAGATTCTTCTGTCTTGAATACGGCTACACCTTAGACAAACCTGCAGAGAGAAATCACACGTTGGGGAGGGGTGGAGCTGGTCACCCAGCAGAGGTCAGAAGAGGAGCCCAGAGTGGGCTTGTGAACTTGAAGGGAAGAGGTGAGTTTGTGCAACCACAACTCCCGACTCACTGTTTAGAGTGGAGACTTTAGCCAGGGTTCTGTTTTCTTCGCATGAGAGGTCTTTTCCTCATGTTGTTCTTTCATAAGCTCTTCATGCCCTTCTCAGCCTCTGCCCCCTACTCCAGGGGAAGGGTCCCACCCTTGGCCCTCACGGTGTTTCAACACAGAACTCTTGCAGTCATTCATCTCCCATTCCTCCTTCTGTCTCAGGCCCACATTCAGTTAATCACCAAGTTCTCTTGACTCCATAGTTATCAGAGTCTTAGCCACTTTCAGCTGACACAGTTTGGTGTACCTGCTGAGCCCACACTGCTCTGTGAGAAGTGCCTGTTCTTATCCACCAGCAGCCATGTCTATAAGGTGACACTGGGATCCTGGCCCAGCAGATCAGACCAGGCTTGAGCACCTGATCCAATCAGCACCTATCAGGGTGTCTCCCTGGAATATCGATTTGGGACTTAGATGCCACTCTCAGTTTGGGCTCTTTGCTGGAATGCAGTGATGCAATCTTGAAGGCTGAGTTGGTGCTGTGGGGTGGGTGTGGTCACGTGGTGCCATCAGGTGGTGCCACAGGCATGCTAGGCAGCTAAGCATCAATAGAGAGGGAGTCACAAGAATGAGGAGAAGCAGCAATAAGTGACCAAGGAAAGAGAGCAAGAGAGAGATTGCTTGCTAATGTCTCAAATAGCTTTCCTGGTAACAGTCCCTCCTGAAACCAATATTCAATCCCTGCCTTCAGTTTCCATACGATCTCCCAATAACCTTCCAAGAAGTTCCCATTCCTCCTCCAACTTTAAAGGATCTTGAGTGAGTTTTTGTTATTTGCCATCAAAATATCCTTAACTAACACATTATGTCCCCCAGTCTTTGTCCTAATACAGGTTCTTATATTTTATCTCCTATGATAATGTGAAGATTGTATATAAAAATCAACACATTGTCTGATGCATAGTAAGATCTTAATCAATGTTAATACTTTTATTACTATTCAAAAAGCATTTGTGCAGTCTTTGAACACTATGTTAAATATGTAGGAGAGTAGCTTTACTTTCTAAATTGCTTAGTGAATCTGAGATATGCAAAATCATAATAGAGGATGGTACCATAGGGAAAGAAAGAGGGAAATTCACCAAATGGAAGCTATAGCTGAGGAGATGGAGGTGAGACCAGGAAATCGTCTACTTGGATGGTGATGTCTCCTTGGTAGTCACTCTTACTGTAGTCTTCTCACTGCTGGCCATGGTAAATCTATCACACTGCAATCTTCTCTCTTTCAGTCAGAGCTTGACAGTACATTTCTGGGGGAAGGAATGCATAAATCCATACTACCCTGGCATTTTAGTGCCTTACCGGTAAGTAGAAACTCAAACAATACATATTAAATAAATTGCTAAAAAGAGTTAAATTATTATTGTGTTAGCAACTCCAACAGTTTTTCAAGTTGGTTTCATCATAATTGATTAGATTCACTTGAGTTCTTCATCAAGTTAGGTTATTATGTGTGTTTACTCTCAAAGCCTTCCACTGCTGGGAAGCTATGATGCAAGTAATAAGAAGAAATATTAATATTCTTTTGAGTAAACGAACACTAAGCATCTCTTGACATAGCCTCTTCCATTATGAAAATCAGAGACAAAGTGCCTGAAAATGAGAATGGATTTACCCAGATATCAACAGAGGAACAGGAGAATTATCAAGCACTTAAATGATTCCAAACAAGCTGGAACATATGCCTTAAGACAGTAAATGAAACATATTTCAGTTACAGGGCCCAGTGAATGCCACAAATCTAAGGAAATGCTGCAAGATGTTCTTAATTAGGGACACTACTGGGTAGACAAATGATGGTGGTGCCTCCTAATATTCGTGCTGCTGGGATAATCATGTTACATGTCTTAACTCAGCAAGGTTTACTCAGAAAAAAACCCCTAAGTGCTTACTCTTTATACACAAATCCACCATCCCTTAACCAATTACAATACCTGCATTTAACTTATTTATATGCAGTTTCACTCTCTGTAAAAGCAGGGGCTTTCTGGCAGGTTTTTGTTCTTAAAATACGAATGTTAAAATGTTGAATTACAAATCAGGAGTGTTGCACAAGTTATTGATTATTTGAAGCATTTACTTCAAAGGGTGGTTATGTCACAACTACAGGTCTCCAGGCAATACAGTTTACACTCCCAGATTCTGCTCCTGTCTTCTTCGCTCCCCAGCCCACTAGAATTGGCTTTTCCTCCCATCACTCCACAGAACTGTTCTTTCTAATGATCTCCTAAAGACAAATCCTAATTGGGTGCCTTTCAGTCTCTAATTCTACTCACCCTCTCTGCAGCATTTGACACTTCTTAGCACTCCCTGGTTTTAGGGATCCCTTCCCCTTTTGCTCCCTTCCCCTGTGGTTCATTTACTAATTAAAGGCCTATCCCCAGTCAAAATTATGGATATCAGTGACATTTCTCTATTGCTTCTTCCTTCCACTGGTTCCCCTCTCCCAGCCTCTGCTGGCTCTTCTGTCCCATGCAGGACCACCTCTCCCTACACTTTCCCATCTCCCCAGTCTCTGATCAAAATGTCAGGTCTCTGCACTGAGCTATTTGCTATTGATCCAGAGAAAAACTCCTTATTAAATTCCATCATGCATTCGTGTTAAAGTATGCCCTCTTAGGATCTGTGGATTAAAAGAGTAATAGGACTTCCAAAGGTTCCCACTCTAGTGGGCACTGGGCTACAGAGATGCAAATTGGTTACTGTAATCCAGTAAGATAAGTGCTGGGGGAGGCAATGGAAAAATTGTCTTCCATGAAAACAGTCCCTGGTGTCAGAAAGGTTGGGGAGTTGGGGACCACTGCTTTAGAGCTCTTCACCCTCTTGCCTGCCCTCACCCTGTCTCTCTTTCTCTCTCATCTCCAGGCATGACCTGGCTGGTGCACCACTGGTACGCACCAAGGGCACTCTCTGACCTCTAGGCGTTCACGTGTGATAAACCAGAACACTAAGCCCTGTCTCTCCTCCTCTGGCTAATTCTTAATCATCTTTTGGGTATCCATTAAGCAACATTTCTACAAGAAGATATTCTTTCTCTTGGTTAGTTCTCTCTGCTACATGTTTTCTTAGATTTTACTACTTGTGTCATGATAATCTTCCTTGTACATTATTATTATTTAACTGTCCATCTTTCTAACTAAATATAAGCTATCTCAGGGCAGGGACTAGGTCTATGGCATCAGAGCAGACCTCAGTTCTTTGCACTGAATAGGGCCTTAATAAACACTTAGGGAATGAACCAACAAACAAAGTAGACCCATCGGTCTGACTCCTGAGTCCATGCCCTTAAGCGTGATGCTATACTGCCTCCTGGCTCAGCTCTAGCTTAGAGGGATCATGTTCTTGGTTAGAAAAGCTTCTAACCAAGATGCAATATATCCATACAGGCAACAAATTCTTAGTTTAAAAAGCATCATAACCTTCTTTTCTAAGTTTGATGAGAAATACAAATCTAGATTTATGGTTTGTAAAAATGTATGATAATGATAAAAAAATCAACTGGTCGACTATATCAAGAAAACTGAACTGGCAGGAAAAGATTTAGTTATTTTAAAAAATAAAAGTATTTAAGTCAAGAAATCTGAATTGTATTACCCCCAATTTTTGAATCCATAGAATTTTAGAACAGAAAGTTCTTTAATATCAGCTAGCTCAGTGCTTCATAATTTGTAGGTAAGTAGGACCAGCAAAATAAATGATTGGCTCAAGTTCTCCAGCCAGTGACAGTGAAGAGTGTGAACAGTTTTGAGCAGAGATTAGAAAAAAAAAAATTGATGATAGATCTATGAAGAAGAACTGAAGAAAACTAAGATTGAGGGTTGTACCTTCATGCTTCAGAATTGAAGGCAAATATACTCTCCCATAAAATATTAGTTAACAACACAGTGAAAGAGTAAATATTTGCTCAAATAGAACATTGTCATGATAATATTCTTCAGGGTCAGTGAGCCATGATCTACATAACAGAGTAACATCTAATTTACAGTTGCTGGTGTTATTATTCAGTACAAAAGATATCCATTAAATATATTCAGTGACTCTAAAAGGTGGTGTAAAACATAAATTCAAGACATTATTTGTATTATTCTCATTGGTTTCATATTTTCTGTATGCTCTGACCTTAACCCCGAACAATTATTTGAGTTTTCACTTAGTACAATTGTAATCAACATCTTCACATGATACATACTCAAAGATATATAAAATAAAACTAGGGGATTACATATTCTAGTTCAATTAAACTCAACAAACAATATTTTGATGACCCAATAAGTGTTAAGAATTGTCAAAATACTTGGGATGCCACAATAATTAGAACCTGGTTTCTGTTTTCAAGATTCAAGTCTAGTAGAGGACAAGATTTGTCAACAGATAATTTTCAGTATGATAAGTGCAATAATGACATACACCCTCAATGAGATTATAATAAAAGCAAAACAAATTTTTGTTAAAATTCTTACCTCAGAGCAATTATTCTATTCTGCAAAGACATTGTCTTTTGCTTAAAATATTTCATTTCATGTAATAAATAACCCCCACGTGAAAAATATCAGTAAAAATAGTAAATTGTCTTTCATACCTGCTATTAAATGTGTTGGTGAAAAGGGAGAGGTAAAAACCTACTTTGGAAAGATCAAAAGAAAGGAGCAGACCAGTGCTGAGTCAAGACTTTATACACTCTTGTCAAGGTCAATGGCGACAACCTTAGTCAATTTTGCCATTGTTTCTAAATTTGTCTTTTGGTTTTTGAGAAGTTGAACCCATGGATCTGGATTTGGCACCCAAAATGTCTCTGAGGCAAGGGAGTGAGATGCCAGAAAACTATTCCATTTCTATAACCAAAATCCAAAGACTAATTTAACTCATTCCCCAAATCTTGCTACATAATAGGATTAGACAATATTAATAAGAGAAACAGCAACATCCCCTCTGGTGGCATTGATTATGGAGTCTTAGGCTCTAGTGCTATCTCTCCCGTGATTTTGAGCAATTAGGAGTCTCAACATTTCCATATTGACAAGAAAATAATAATAATTATCTACTATTTATCTAGGCCATTCTAGGAATACTAAGAAAGAATATTTATTAAGGGTATATTATGTTCCAACACTTTGCAAATGTGAATTCATATAAGCCTGATAACAACCTTATAAGGTAGATTGTATTATTCCCATCTGTAAAGATGAGGAAACAAAGGCAGAGGTGATAAGCTAGTAATTTTTGAAGACAAGATTTGAGCCTAGAATACTGGGCTTCAAAATCTCTTCTTGTGCCGGGCACAGTGACTCACATCTGTAATCCCAACATTTTGGGAGTCCAAGGTGGGAGGATCGATTGTGCCAGGAGTTTCAGACCAGCCTGCGCAACACAGTGAGACTCTGTCTCTACAAAAGAATTTTAAAAATAGCCAGGCATGATGTCGAGCACTTGTCCTAGCTACTAGGGAGGCTAAGGTAGGAGAATCGCTTGAGCCCAGGAATTCGGGGCTGCAGTGAGCTATGATCATGCCGCTGCACCCCAGCCTGGGTGACAGAGCAAAACCCTGTCTCAAAAGCAAACAAACAAAAATCTACTCTTGTAATCATTATGATGTATAATTATTAGCTCATACTTCTGCTAATGTTCTTAAATTTCTTTGTCCAAAAAGTGTAATCTTAAAAAGTGTTCTGTCTATCCAAGGAAATGCATTGCTATTTGCCTCTTCCAACATCCAGGAAACTTTTACTGAGTCTCTAGGTGAAGCAAACAGCTAACTGATTTGCTATAAAAGGGGAAGACCAGCCAGTCGAGGCCCTTAAGTTTGAATCACTTTTCCAGGACTTGAAAGGTTTTTGCAAAACCTGAAAATGTCTCTCTGGAGCAAAGGACTTTTATTAAGACTTTATACTACTCTATATCAATTGATAAATAAATGATGAATGTCTCTCTGGAGCAAAGGACTTTTCTATGTGTAAAACAGCTTTTGGGAAATGATATGAAAAAAATGAAACTCTTTGAGGTACAAGAAACAGTTCATGCAATCAATTCTCACTACTGACGGGGCAAGTTCTGTATAACGATTCCCCCAAACCAATTAATTCACCATTCCCCACTGGGGAAAAAGAGAAGACAGTAGAGAGACACTGATACTGAAGCCTATTGCAGCAGCACTGAGGGCAGAAAGAGGCTAGTAATCGATGCTGAAGTGAGTACTGCAAAATTATAATTATAATTTATAATTTACAATCAGTTTTACTAAAATGAGTCAATATGGCAGTCTAATTGAGAAAATCTTTGTTGTTTCTTACAGAAGTGTTGTTTAATTAGAATGGGTAAACTGAAAGTCAGCAATAACCTCACAGAAATTCTAGGCAATATGAGATGAAGCAAGAGAAATACCATCCTGGCTGGCTTTCGGTTTGCAGGAAATAGACATAAGAGTCATGCATTTGGTCTTCAGGAGATTGCAAGCCATTTTCACATGTGTTTGGGGCCTGAGAAAAAGGGTATGTTGTTATGTTTGGACTTTTTTTTTTTTTTTGAGACAGAGTCTCACTCTGTCACCCAGGCTAGAGTGAGTGCCGTGGCGTCAGCCTAGTTCACAGCAACCTCAAACTCCTGGGCTCAAGCGATCCTTCTGCCTCAGCTTCCCGAGTAGCTGGGACTACAGGCACGAGCCACTGTGCCCGGCTGATTTTTTTTTTTCTATATATTTTTAGTTGTCCAAATAATTTCTTTCTATTTTTTTTTAGTAGAGATGGGATCTTGCTCTTGCTCAGGCTGGTCTCAAACCCCTGAGCTCAAACAATCCTCCCGCCTCGGCCTCCCAGAGTGCTAGGATTACAGGCGTGAGCCACCGCGCCTGGCCATGTTTGGACATTTTTAAAAGAGTCAATCCAGACAAAACAGACAAAACAGGTTAACTTGCATTTCAAGGAGCTCTGAGGATTCAAAATGTCCAAATGGGGAGAAAATTAACCAGACCAGTTTTCAGAGAGGTTTCGTTTGAAATAAATGAGAAACAGCTGTTAAAAGTAATAAGCTTGTTTCCATTTTTGAATAGTCAGGAGAGACATGCACCAGTAGGGCAGGTGGTGGGGAGGGATGTTGTGCTTCCAAAGGAAGGGCAGGATCAAGGAGATGCTGATCTGATTATCAGTATTTGCTAGGTGGCAAATCTAAAGTGCAGACAGGCCTGGTAGCCCTGGAGATTCAAGTGTGGCCTCTGATAGCGTTATTATAACCCTAAGAATGTGAGGCAGGGTTACTTCTTCCCTGGGTTGAAGAGAATGGGGATCAAAACAAGGGCCAAGTGTAAAGTAAGTAGTGTCTTTAAAAAAAAAAAAATTAAGTGAGAACTAAATTTTGTCAACAGTTGCCATATTCAAATGATTGAATCCCGTAGATGATTAACTTGACAATAAAATTAAAGCAACTATTCCCAACACAGGAGAAGATGTCGTGTATATTGGTAACCACAAGTCATTCGACTTAAAATGTAGTCGATCAAGTACTCTCATACACAGAATCAAACGTCAAATCTGAAATCTTACTATAATAATTGCTAAAGAGGAAATGTTCTGCAGCATTGACTGCACAGATGTTACTGAACCATTTGAGAGCCAAAGAATTCATAAGATGTTACTTTGAAACACAATTCGTAACAACAGTTATTCCTTCCTGTTCCTAACCTAGCAAGAAGGGTTGATACTATAAAAAATGTTAGGATGCATTGTGGTATGGAAGGAGGGAAAGACGGTGTGTTTCATACAGATTCGCTACAGATTTACAAAGAAGGAATAAAACAGAACTTTCAAATCCTCTCACTTCTAGGGCGCCCGTCTTCTTCCCTTCCCAATTTTACTGGTGTGATTTGAGGATGAGAACATTTGTGAAAGGACTTGATGTGCGAATATCAAGTGACAGTTTCATAGTTGTGAGATGTAAGACTATATGCTTCTGGGGAGAATTAATTATTAAAGATGTTTGTGATATTTAAATGAAAATGAATAGTGAAACAGTATTTACAGTATATTTAAGAATTATATGCATTAATAAAAGTCCCAAAGTACCTGTCTCTGGGTAGTGGGATTATGAATTCTTTGAAAAATTATAATGCATCTCTGTATTTTCTACTTTTTCTATAATAAAAATGTACTTTTGTATAATAAAAATTAAAATAAGATGCTGGTCAGTATTCTGGGTATGGATTGGGGTCAGAATTAGGTATCAAAACATCACATTGTACTTCATAAATATATACAATTATTATTTGTCAAAACTAAAACTACAAAAAAATTTTTAAAAATTAGGTATATGTCTTTGTATACATACATATATAATACACACTTATACATATATAATATATAATTAATTTTACATGTAAATAAGTCAAACATATAAAATTTGGGTTTTCTTTGGCTTGCCTTTGCTGTCTTGTCACAACCCAAATCAGGTCTTGTATTTTATTATCTTTCTTACCCTTCCTCCGGCATCACCCCTCTTGCTTTTGCCCACTCCACACATGATCCAGGTTAACAATTTAGAATATGTTCTTCAATATTTTTCCCCATGCTTGTATGCTCAGATAAACACTCAAACATGTCACATACTTTTGTGGGTTGTTTAACAAAATGGGTCAATTATATTTAGGTCTCTATGTCCTACTACTTCTCACTCAGTAATACCTCACTGAAAACCTGCTAAATCAACTGCTGCTACTGTAATTCCTTATTTTAATGATTGTATGATATTTCATATCACACCATATTATCAGGTGTGAGTTTGTGCTTTTTGGTTTCTCTCTCACCCCACCTCTACACCTGTTTTCCCTTCCTTCTAGTTCCTTCCTAACAATATATATGTACCTTAATCTACCCAGCAATTCCCCTATTGAAGTTTCCAGGGTTTCTTTTTTTTTTTTTGAAATTATGACAAATGTTGCAATCAGCATCCTCATATATGTGTCATTACTCATGATTTTATTTATTTGGGAAAGTATCCCAGGAGTGGAAATGTTAAATCAAGAAAATGTGCATTTAAAATTTTAATAGCTATTGCCAGATTGTTTTCCTAAAAGGCAGTAACGATTAACAATTTCACCAGTCATGTATGAAAGTACTCTTCTTTCTGCATTACTGAGAGTAATAGGCATTTTCATTCTTTTTAACTTTTGACAGTCCAATAAGTATCAAGTAATATGTCATTGTTACTTTAATTTCATTTTCTTATTAAAGAATTTGAGCAGCTTTCCAAATACTTAGTCATTTGGATTGATTCTTGTCTGACTTGTTTGTTCTGTTTATTTTGCCTATTTTTCTATGAAGACATTTGCTTTTTCTTTTCAAGTTTCAATTGTTCTTTATACATTCTGTATCCTGATCCTTTTTGTAGTCATTATTATTAATTTAATTTACCATACCTATCATTTTTCTTCTGAATTTGTTTATGGTAACTTTTGTCCTATATTTTTACACAGTTAAATATATCTTTTCTTTTTATAACTTAGAATTTTTTGTCTAGCTCTGGAGGATATATTTAGTCAGTATGCTTGATAGTCCCAATATTAGCTGCCACGGGTAACAACAACAATAACGAAATTGTCCTTTGCAAATAGAGAAGTTAGAAACAGAAAACTTCCAAAATAACAACAATATAAATAAGACAGAAGTTTATTTCTCTCGTGAAGCCTGGAAGGAGTTAATCCAGGGCTTCTATGTGTATCCCAGGGTAAGGGATCGGATTTCTTCTATCTTGATAATCTCCTGTTCACAGCTTACTTTTTCTAGGTCAAGTCATGATTCAAAATTCTGTTAGAGACCCAATCATTTTTTCCATATCCAGTCAGTAAAAAGAAGAAGGAAAACAACAAGGGCCATGCCTTTTAAGGATTTTTTTTCCAGAAATTGTCTGCCATTTGCATTTACATCACATTAACAAGAACTTAATAATATAGATATACCTACTGGCAAAGAATGCTTACATTTCCCTGGCCACTATTATAGAGAGAATATGAAACAGTACTAATTCCAGGCGGCCTTACACTCAAAGATTGGGGGCTCCAGTACTATGGAAGATGGGAAAAATGGATATTGGGTTACTGCATGAGAGCTTCAAGCCAGTAATTAGCTGAGATAGTTTGAGACTAATAATTTTGAGGAAAATATACCTTTTATTAAGACTTTATACTACTCTATATCAATTGATAAATAAATGATGAATGAATTAATTAATTCACTTCTAATATTTTCCCAGAGCTCATTTACTTTCCCTGAGCTCTTTCTTCTAACACAACCACTCCCTGGTCATCATCTTTTTCCATAGCCAGGTGGGCACAGATGTTTTAGCAGATGATGTGTAGGTATTTGGAAAATTGCTATCAACCATCAGTGACCCAGCACCACAGTATAAAGAAGAGACGTCTTTTTCTGTTATCTACTGTTCAAGTTCATCAATTGCTTATGCCACACGCCTGATGGTCTCGACAATCTAGAAACTTTTTGTGAGCTTGGTAAAATGATGAATGAAAGGACCCATTGGGAAAAAACAGCTTTCCTGCTAGAAGGGATTATACTGCTGGGTGCTTTTTTAATGAGTGTCTAGATTCATAGGAGTAACTTCTGTTTAGATGCTCTAATGTCTAGTCTATTTTAAAATAAGATTACACATTGAAAAAGAATGTAATAAACTTCATCTTTAACAGGTAAAGATGGAGGCAAAGCATATGCCATGACTTATAATGTGAGTTGTTATCTGTCTGCCTTTTGGACCTAAGAGATAAATTTCAAAATATATTGCATCAATGTCTGCTGTATATTAAAAATGATACAGACTTTTGAGCAAATCAGATCTCTAATTTTGAAATAAAATATTTGTATTATTAAAGACCTGGTCTGAAATTAGAATTAAGAGCACATGATAGGCAAATAAGCATCTTTTGATTTCAATCTTTGATCAAGTCTAGTAGTAATAAAAAAAAATGAAGAGAGAAGAAATATCCGGTCCTGAGCTGCTCATTTACAATTCCAATATCTCTGAAAACTCCTGGGCCTGTCAATCAGCAGAATGACTTCTTCCCTCGTGATTGAAACTGAACGCAAATGCATGAAATGGGCCAATAAAGCTAGACTCTTATGCAGTGATGCTTTGATAAACAAACCCTCCATGCAGCATTTTATTAATCAATTCACACCACCAACAAGCACATTAAAATTACAACTTATGCAAATCAGAGCTACCTAATTTGACAGCTGTGAGGCATATACTTCTACGAAGAGCTTCTATTAGTCTTCACTAAACTGGAGAAGATAAAGTTGTCAAGTTTGAAATTTGTTTTCCCTGTCCCCAGTTTCCCTGTTTTGCTTCCTTTTACTACCTCTGCTGTTTCACTTGGGAGTTAATGCTCTCTGATCTTGACACTCGTTTCCAGTCTGTTCAGCTCATCATAGTTCATTGAGCAGCTGGCTGTGTGCCAGTCACAGGGTGAGCACTGGTGAGTAAGGAAGGTCCCTGCCTTCAGGGAGCTCACGCTCTAGAGCAGAACTCAGCCTTGCGTTGAGACCCCTTACGAATCACTTGAAACAGGCCAGCCTCCTAAGTGAAGTATTGCAAGAGTGGAAAAACAAACACCACATGTACTCACCATTAAATTGGAACTAAATGATCAACACTCACGTGTACCTATGGTAGTAAAACTCAACAGAAATCAAGCAGGTGGGAGGGGGGAGAGGAGGATAGGAAAATGCACACTATCTGGGTGATGGACACATTTATAACTTTAACTCACACCGTACAAAAGTAATTCATGTAACCAAAATGTTTGTTACTCCATAATATTCTGAAATAAAAAAATAATTTTAATGCTGATGGTTTCCAGTGATTTCTATTTAAAAAGTATAAATTAGAAGAGATTTTTAAATATCCACACATTAACATATATTACTTGCCATCACACACATGTTTTCTCCAGTGGAAGGGTCTGGAGAACACCTGGTCATAAGCTACAACCCATTTGTTGGATGCCTCAAGCACTAAGCCTTGATTTTAATGAACACAACTGATGTACATGTCTGTGGAAACAGGTGAGGACTGGTATTTGGGTGGACTTACTTCCCCCAAAAAGAATTGAAAGAACGAATCAAATGAAGTGGGTCAAAATTTATTTATATTTATCTGTAGCTAATTCACCTTGAAGAGCTCTCAAATATGTTCTCACATTTTAATATTCTTATATCTAGTTGCAGAGCTAGAAGAGTTTCCTGCTAGCAGTGGTTCTTAAAATTTAGCATGGCTCAGAATTATCCAGAGGGTTTTTTAAAACACAGATTGCTGTTTGCCACCCCCAGAGTTTCTGATTCAGCAGATCTGGGATGGGGCCAGAGAATTTGCATTTGAACAATCTCCAGTTGATATTGATGCTGCTTGTGTGGGGATCTCACTTTGAGAATGACTATGCTAGACTAGAGGAATTACCTACAATGGTAAGCAAGCCGGCGTATTCTGTTAAGCCACTGAATTGTCATTAGACTGCCTACCAGTCCGTCCTACAGAGTAGCCTCAATAAGCCTTTCTCTGATGACCTAGACACCACCATTCCCCAGCACTTCTCCACACTCCAGGAGAGGCAAAGCTTGCTCCTCACGTGCACCTTGCCCTAGCACAGGTCTACCTAAAAACATCCTGCACCACTTCTCACTGCAAAGGCCTCTCAGCTGTAGACAGTCATATGTTTTATGAGATAATTATGTTATTCTAGATAGCATTCAATTATTTTTTTTAAAAAAATCATTTATCTCACCCCCAAGTAATGTCTGTGATGCATTTCCATGATTCCTATTTTGTGTTCACCATGTCTCAGAATTTCTCAATATCTACACTAGTCAGACCAATTTTGGGTTGGAAAAATATGTCGCCATAGATAAAATCTTACTATGACTTATCAGAAAAGCACAGAGGTTAAGGGTGGGTTCTGAAGGCAGACTGAGTATGAATCCCAACTCTGCTCTTGTCATATCAGCTGACACTCAGCAAGTTCTTTATTCTCTCTGTGCCGTAGTTTTCTCATCCATAGTATGCCTATGTCTTAGTCCGTTTTTTGTGCTGCTATAGCAAAACACCACAGACTTGGTAATTTATAAGAAACAGAAATTTATTTCCTATAGTCTGGATACTAGGAAGTCCAAGGTTGAGGAGCACATACCTTGTTAGGGCCTTCTTGCTCTGTCATCCCAGGGTGGAGGTGGAGGATTGGGGGATGGGAGGAGATTCGCCCTTTAATAAGAACCCACTCCTTCAAGAACAGCATTAATCCATGCATGAGGGTGGAGACAAGGTCTTCTTCTGTTGCTGGGGCTAGAATGCAGTGATGTCATCATAGCTCACTGCAACCTCAAACTCTTGGGCTCACACAATCCTCCTGCTTCAGCCTCCTGAGTAGCCTGATTTAGAGGTACAGTGCCACCATGCCCAGCTAACTTTATAATTTTTTTGTAGAGATGAGGTCTTGTTATGTTGCCCAGGCTGGTATCAAACTCCTGGCCTCAAGTGATCCTCTCGCCTTGGCCTCCCAAAGGGCTAGGATTATAGGTATTAGCCACCACGCCTGGCCTAACCACCTCATGATGATATTACCTTTTAATACTGTTACAATGGCAATTAAATTTCAACATGGGTTTTGAAGGGAGACAAATACTCAAACCATATAAGTCTACATCATAAGGTTTTCATTTTAAATAAAATAATATCTGTAAAGTATTCAGAACAGTACCCAGAACAGAGAAAGTATTCAATAAATGGAAAAAAAGAATTATTACCAAAAAACCAGTAATTACATTGGGGGAATACTTGATAGAATTTGATTCAGTGTCTCACTAATTAATTAAGAACAACTGTCTTCTGGCAAGACTAATAGGCAGGCATAAGGTATGAAGAATTTCTTTGGATTTTAAATTTCTTGTAATAGTATTCTTGGTAGAATAGTTGAGATCACAGAAATACTAAAATCTGGATGATGGTTGGGTCTTTCTGCACTTAGTCATGGCATGGGTTTTGAACAATTCAGGAAGGAATTTTGTCCTCAGAAGCACTGACCCAATTTAGGTGTATGAGCATGTATCTCAATTCAGTTCAAAAGCACTAAACTTCCACTGAGTGTGGCAGGAAGATCTAAGTCCCTGTGCTACACAGGACTGTATGTGCCAGGTACTATTATCAGCTCCTGTTTATAAGCGAGGAATTGAGGCTCGGAGAAGAGAAATGACTGCACAAGGTCACGGTGCTAATTAATACTCAGCAGATCCAGTACTCAAACTCACGCCCTCTGATATCAGAGGCCATGCTCTTCACATTGTGATTTCCTGCCTCAGGGGTGGTTCCAAAGACAAGTACTCTCAGCAAATAATTAGGATTCGGGCAGATTTGATATCAGTGAAAATAGAGAAGGTGACACTTCATACTCTGCCCCGCTAATACACAGAAGAGATTTGGTATAGGGAAACATTTGAGCATCATGACCCTTGATGTCTGAGAAAAGGGGAGTGCGAAGTTGTGTGTTGAGGATTGGACACACAGAATGAAATCACATAAAGTGTTTTACCATCTGTTTGGATTTTTAAAAAGCAGGCTGACTACATTTATAATGTCATATAATGATCACTAGAAATTACATCATAGGCTATTTTCGTACTGTCATATAGTAATTTGTGTGCTACTGATTAAGACCAGCAAGAATAAAACTCCAGGCTCCTACTGTCAGGCCATTCAGCATTCTGTTAGCCAAATTGCAAACATATGTTAGCAGTGCACTCACTGCTCAAGTCTTCGTGTTAAGCCTTTGGGAAAAAATATACAGATATTAGACTTAGTTCCCATCCTAAAAGAGCATATGATCTTTTTGGTAAGATGAGGTAAACACAATTACAGTGATCATATGAAGTAGGAAAGACCAAATAGAGGATTAGGAAGGAAACGTTACGTTGACAGCATGGGACACCTGTGAATGAAGAGGTGGAAACCTGCAAGCGGAATTTAGTTATTCTGCCTGGAACCAGGAAATAATTTCAAAATTTAGACTGAGAGCACATTGTGGAAGGCTTTGGCTGTCTGGCTAAGGAGTTAAGATTTTATTCTAGATTTTAAAACATTCTTTTAGAGCCAAACACATTTTTTTAAACAAACTCCAATGTAAGTCTCTTGACTGAGACATCTGCTTCGAACAAGATGGGGAAACAGGGAGTAGATTTACCCTCTGACCTGACACAACTTTTAAAAAAATGCACAGAATATGAGATACAATGGGTTCCAGTAATTGATTAATAAGAAAAAAGGACAATGATCCCTGAATGAGGGGGAACAAACAAGGTGAGCCCCATGATTGCCCCAGTTTACTGCCTGGAGAGTTTCCAGGTCAGGGCACAGGGAGTTTTCAGCCCATGCCTAGCAACGTCCTTGAATGAAGGAGCTGGAGCAGGAGTCTGTGGTGGCTGAGTCAGCTAGAGTTCATAGAGCAGAGACTGGAAAGGAGAAAGCTGCTCAGAAAGAGCTCTGGAAAACTGCAGAGGATCCCTATCGAATCTTCATCAGAGTAGTGACCTGTGCATGTGCATAAGGAAAGGACCACCCAAAAGGATTAGAGGAAAAACTTTTGGAACATACCAGAAATAATTCCTGTTCACTTGAGTCAGAGTAGAAAACCTCATCCTTCATGGGGAATCAGGAAGAGTATGCACAAGGGTTTTGTGTCAATAGCGGGAAAAATTAGCCCTCAACTAAAGACATCTCCGGTTCAACCTAGAAAAGCCTAAAAATCCAAATGAAAAGAATCAATTTCCAGGTAACTTAATTGCATCCCAGAGCAAAGCTAAGAAGACATTTATAGGAATTATATTCCTATAATATAATATAGGAATAACTAATACATCTAGTGCTCAAAAATATAAATTTCACAATGTCTGGCATCCAAATAAAAATTATCAGGCAATCATATCATATGATTCCAAATATATGACATTTTGGGAAAGGAGAACATGGAGACAGTGAAAAGGTAAGTGATTTCCAGGGGGTTGTGAAGAGGGAGGGATGAATAGGTGGAGCACCGAGGGACTTTTAGGGCAGTGAAACTTTTCTATATGATACTATAATCGTGGGTACATGTCATTACACATTTGTCCAAACCTGTAGAATGTACAATACCAACAGTGAACCGTTTGTGAACTATGGACTTTGGGTGATAATGATGTGTCAGTGTAGGCTCATCAATTATAACAAATGCACCACTTTGGTGAGGATGTTAATAATGGAGGAGGCTACGCCTGTGTGGGGGCAGGAGGTATATGGGAAATCTTCCTCTCAATTTTTCTGGGAATCTAAAATTGTTCTTTAAAAAAGACTTAAAACAATTACTAGGCATTCAAAGAAGCAGTAAAATACAGCTTAAAATGAAAAGAAAAACCAACCAATCAAAACATACCTAGAAATGACACAGATGATAGAATCAGGAGATAAAAACATTGCAATAGTTACTATACCTGTATGTCATATATTTAACAAACTAGAGGAAATATTGAATATTGAGTATGGAATAGCTGCTCTGGTTTAAGAAATGTGGACCTTAAGATGAGCAAAATCCTGGGGTTTAGTGAAGCATAATTTGAGAATTATCGCTGTAGGTTATTGGAAACCATTGAAGACTTTTCAACAATATTTGACATGAAAATAGTGGTATTTGAGGACTATTGAATGGGTCGTGGGATGCAGGATACAATTGATGGGAAGTTCAAGAACAAAGATTTCAGGCATGAGATAATCACAATATAACAGGGAAAGGAGAAGTTTCTGATCTAAAAGGATAGCAGTGGGAATATGGAGGAAGGAACTTATTATTTTTAAAATTAATATTTTATTACTAAGAACACCTATTATCAACAGTTCTATTTGATAAATTGAAATTTGACACTTAGAGAAGTTAAGTAATTATCCCAAGGGTGCAATATTAGAGTAGAAACTGGAAGCAATGAAAACTGAAAAACAACTGTCAGATTTGATAGAAGAGCTCCACTCTCACCTTAGAATAGGCAATTTTTAGGGAAGCACTTGAAGGGATGGGAGCATGTGGAGACACTAGGTGGGCCTTTCTCATGAGAGGTAAAAGAGAAAGGAGATAGAAATTAAAACAGAACATTTTCCCTATATAAAGATACTGAAAGTTGTCATCCACGATGGTTAATATTTTGTCTTGACAGGGTGCCCAGATACTTGCTCAAACATCATTTTAAATATATCTATGAGAGTGTTTTTGGATGAAGTTAACATTTGAGTTGGTAGACTGAGTAAAGCAGATTGACCTCCAAAATGTGGGTGGACCTTTTCCAAACAGGTGAAAATCTGAACAGAACAAAGAGGGAACTCCTCCTGTCTGGCTGCTTAGAGCTGGGACATCAGTCTGGTCTTTGGACTCTAACTAAAACATAGACTCTTCTTGGGTCTCTAATCTGCCAGCTTTTGGACTGTAGCTTATACCATTAGCTCTCCTGGTTCTTAGGCCTTTGAACTCAGACTGGAATCACACAGACAGGCTCGTCTCTGTCTCCATCTTTTTTTTTTTTTTTTTGAGAAAATGTATGAGACTTTATTAGTTTATTCAGTATACAGGTATTAAAGTATTTTTTTATTTCAGAATATTGCAGGGGTACAAATGTTTTGGATATATAAATTGCTTTTGTACCATTTGAGTCAAAGTTATAAATGTGCCCCATCTTACCAACTTCAGATCTTGGGACTTCTCAGCATCCATAATCATGTGAACAAATTTCTGACAATCTTTCTCTCTCTCTTCTCTCTTCCTTCACGTACTCATTCTATTGGTTCTGTTCCTCACTGGAGAACCTCGACTAATATGTCATATTAAAAGGACATTCCTACTGTTAGTTTCAGAAGTACTGTAGTCCTTCAAGATAAGATAAAAACGTATGTAATCCTTATTGTTTAGGAGAAGGCAGATAAAATTAAAGGTCAGAGGTGTACAACAGAATAAAGTTTGTGATGCTCAAGGTCATGCCCATGTGGATGAATTCATTGAGAATAAGTATATTGTCAAACCAATGTATTGGCTGCAGAGGCTGTAGTTTCACTTTACCAATGTTCCAACAATTGGTAACTCTAATGTATTTGGGGATGAATAATGATAATGATGATTATGATGATAGAATTAAATCAAATAAAAGTTTTTCATGGGCCAGGAGCCTTCTTTATGAGATCAATTTATGTTTTGGGTGAATTGTTCTTCCTAGTCTCAAATTATGCTATCTTTTGTGACTGTATTCAATTCAGATATAGTAAAACATTTTAAAGGACAATAAAGCTTTTTTTCTTCTTCTTCTCATGAATTTTGAGCAGAGAGGTAGGCAAAATGGGCAATAACAAGTTCGATCTGAAGAGCAGACTGCCCTAAAGAGGGTCTTGACACAAAGCAGTAGAAAGAAATTCAGGCAGAAATGCATGCCAGAATTTCAGAGAAATCTGGCACAAAGGGAGGGCAAGAAAAATGGTACTGAATTTATGTTCAGAACACCTGATCTCCTCTAATTGTCTATTATTTATTAGCTCTGGGACCCTGGACAGTTTATTTAATCCTTCTGAGCCTTAGATGCTTGTAATTAATTTATTAAGTTAAATTGGAATATGACCACCATGCTCACCTCGTCATTTTTGATGCTGAAATCAAGTGTACAAAAACAGTGCAGTTTGTCAAAGGTGAAGTCCTACACAAATATGGGTTATGATGATCATCCATGTAGAGATGCACTTGAATCTCCAATGCACAGGCAAAAGGCATTACAGTACAGGGCAGGGTGTCAAGGCTGTGAGGAGGGAGTTGAGATTGTATTTCTTGAAAGACCTGGGGACTAGGCAAGGCCCTGATCATGGAGGAATTGGGGTTCTGTACAGGAAATCAGAATACATGTGGCAGGTCAAGAATCCATTTATTAGGACTCGGTTTAATTTAGGATTTAATTAAAAGACAAAGGCCTAGGTAGTAAAATTTGTACATACATTAGAGATAGTTAGCAAGTTGAGCCAGGTGAAACCACCAACCACCTTGCCTTCCCCTGCAGGGTTTATTAAATGCCTCCTGATCAAAGGAAGGACTGACCTCAGAATACTGAGTGATGTTGAATCTACAGCTAAAGAGAAACAATGCATTCCCAGGTTTCAAGGTAAAGAGAGACACTGGGTAGAGAACAAAGTGACTCTTACTGTAAGTATTTTTTTTAGTACTTAGTCTAAACAAGATAGGCTTATAAATTTGAAGAGCTTTTTGAAAGATTCCTGCTTTCTATTCATGGGTCACTACCAGGCATTTCTTATCATTAATCCAAGGAGTCCTGTGAAATATATAATCCTCTCCAGCTGCTGCACAGATGATTGCACTACTCACTAACAGAATACTAATGAGATGCCTAGCCTTTTTAAGGAAGCTGAATGATAGTAATCACCAAAGCTCACATCAGAAAACTCCAATTGCATATGATGATAAAACACATCAGCCATATTAATTTATTTATGTTGAAAATAGAAAATTTGGCCGGTCTATTTGACAGTGTATTATCTTCTAATAGGTTTATCCTTAGAAGGATGCCTGATGAAATCTTTAACAAACCAATGACATCAAAACTAAATAAATATAATTTGATCTTCCATAAGTTCAAAAAAGTGAAGCATTCAATTATTAAACCAGAAATTGGTTTAATTTTCTCTTCTTATTAAAAATCATGTGATAATGAATACACTTCTTAATTGTCCTCTTTACAAATTGTTCCTAAAGCTCAAGAAAACTGATACAAGAAATCATTAAATCAAGGTGAAATGAAAACTTCACTATTTCCTTTCTCAGAAGACAAGTTTTGATGATGTGCTTCTGGCAATTGAGTTACTTCAGCATTTCCCACTTTATGAAAATTTAATATAATATAGCTCCTTACAGGATCCAACATCAACTGAGTCTATTATCTTAAAATAGATGTGGAAGAATATAGCACAGAATTGATATCGTAGGACAGCATATTTTAAAAGTGAGGTCCCCAGATCAGTGCCATTAACATTACATTAGAAATGCAAACTCTTGAACTCGTCCTAGACCTACTGAGTCAGAAACTCTGAGGGTAGGTGCCTTAGTCCATTTAGGCTTCTATAGCAAAATACCATAGACTGGGTGGCTCATAAAAAACAGGAATTTATTTCTCACAGTTCTGAAGGCTGGGAGTCCAAGATCAAGGCACTAGTGGATTCGGTGTTTGATAAGGGCCCCCTTTCTGCTTCATAGGTGGCATCTTCTATGTCCTCATATGGCGGAAGGGGCAAAGGTCTCTCTTAGGACTCTTTTATAAGAGCACTAATCCCCTTTATGAGGGCTCCATCCTTATGACCTAATTACTTACCAAAGACACTACCTCCAAATATCATCACTCTGGGGTTTAGGATTCAGCACAGATGCATGCTAATTCCTCCAAATCTTTAACATAAAAGAAAGGGTAAAACCACAGAGAGATCTGTGCAACTAAAACATGCTCGACCCTCTCCCAAGAGAACACACAATCTTGTATGTCACCTCATGGTTAGCCTTGTAGCCCAGTCATTGGTGATGTCTATTCTTTTTCAGGCAGAATCACACTATCCCTTTGAAGTCTGTGCTATGATCAGAATATGTCCCCCTAAAATTTATGTTGCAACCTTATTGCCAATGGGATAGTATCAAGAGGTGGATCCTTTGGGAAGTGATTAATCAAAAAAGTAAAGTCCTCATGAATGGGATTAAAGACCTTATAAAAGAGGTTGGAGGGAACTAGTTAGGCCTTTTTGCCCTTCTGCTTTCTGCTATGTGAGGACATAGAAACAAGGTGCTATATATTAGAAGCAGAGAGCAACCCTTACCAGACACTGAACCTGCCTGTGCCTTGATATTTGACTTCCCAGCCTCCAGAATTAGGAGAGATAAATTTCTGTTCTTTACAAATTATCCAGTCTATTTTGTTATAGTAACACACATGGATTAAGACATCCTGTAACCTAATGACTGGGCTACAAGGCTAACCATTATTAACACATCTTACATTAGATAGCAGAGAAATGTCAGAAAGGGAGTAACAAATAAAATAATACATAATTCATTTCAAAGTTGGGATGAAATACTCAAAACTACTACAGTTCCTGTTTCTGAAATTGGGTAGTCATTGCTGGTATTTCTAACATTCTTCTTGCACCACCCATTTCATAACTCACTTCAGTTGGTCAGTTAGTTGCTTGGTGGGGTGATCCAGTCATTCCTAAAAGGCTGGGGTCATGATCAATTAATGTAGTTTTCCATTAATTTTTTATTTTAGACATAGGAGTACTAAGAGGTACTCCAGAGGCTCTTCTGTGTTCCAGGCATTCTCCTCCCTGCCTCCATCATGTACTGTGTGGAATCATTCATCCAAGCCAGTCAAGTAGCCCCTCCTTTTCCTGATGGTTCACTGGCTTTACAGGCCCAAAGCTGCCAGGTGCCAGTCTCAACTTCCAAAGAATTTCTTACTTGAGTTACCAGAAACTCTAATCTAGCAGAGCCTAAGATTTCAGGAATAGGAAGCTAAAATTCTGCTGGAATGAGAATAGAGGAGCTCATCCTACTTATAGCCCTTGCAGAGAAAGCATTTGGTAAGAATTTTAAGTTCTTTCAAACTAAACATAGAAGGAAACTTCTTTAATTCCATAAGGCATTTCCAAAAAAAAGAAAAAAGAAAGAAAAATGTTAACACCATACCCATCAAGTTTGGAAAGAACATAAAAAAAGTCCATTCAATGCAACATTTTATGGCAGGTCCCAACTAGTATAATTAAGTGAGAAAGACAAATGAAAAGCATAAGGATTTGAAAAAAATAAAACTGTCATTATTTTGTGAACAATGTGATAGGTATATGAAAATCCAAAAGAGTAAAGAGATAAAATATGTGAATAAGTGAGTTTAGAAAGTTGGCTGGATATAAGGTGGCTTAGTCCATTTTGTTGTGCTATAACAGAATACCATGGACTGGGTAATTTATAAAGAAATTTATTTCTTATAGTTCTGAAGACTGGGAGTCAAAGGTTGAGGATCCTGCATCTGGAGAGGGCATTCTTGCTGCATCATCCCATGGTGGAAAGCAGAAGGACAAGCAAGGGCAAGACCAAGAATGCAAGAGGATGTCAAACTTGCTTTTATAACAAGCCCACTCTCATGATAAGTAGCCCATTCTAGTGATAATGACACCAAAACATTTCCATAATGCATTCTATTTGTTTCGGAAATTTAAGGTTCATTTAAATTAAGGAACATATTAATATATTCTGTCATGTATCAACCAAACATTTCCAGTCCTTTTCCAGGGCACGTGCTAGAATTTGTTCCCTCTCTCTTCTTGCAGTTTGATGTGGTCACGTGATTTGTACTGGCCAATAAAATGTAAACCAAAGTGACACGTGTTGATTTCCAGTGGAAGGTTTAAGTCAGACTTGCCATGCTCCTTTTCTTTCCACTATAGATATCAACCCTAAAAGCTCCAGATGATGGCTGCTCTGAGCCTGGCTCCTTGAGTAAGGGATGGATGAATGGAGCCCCACTGACACGTAGCAAGAACAAGAAATAAATCATGTTGTTTTAAGCTACTAAGATTTTGGGGCTTTTGGTTACTGAAGCACAAACTATACATATACTGACTGATATGATAGTAATAAAAAGAGAAAAGTCACATTATCTTTCACAGATGTCAAAAAAAATCTGATAAAATTCCATATCCATTTTGATGCAATCCCTTTCCAGTTTTGACAGAAACAGATGAATACTTAACATGGTAAAACATATACACCAAAAACATATAACCCAAAAAGTAGGTGCTTAATAGGAAAATAATAGAATTATTTCTATTAAAGCCAGAAATGAACAGAAAATTCCTTTTTCATCATATTTAAAAAGAAGTTGATCTGGATAAGAGAAATAGGTGATTTAAAGCTTGGAAATGAGAATGTAAATTTTTCTTACTTACAGATAATATAAATGGTTTATTATTATGTGTAGTAGTTTTTAGTGATTCTCTTGGATTCTTTCAGGTAAATTCAGTAATGGTTTGGGTACAAGATATAAAACTGTTTATAGAAATCAATAGCTTCTGTACATATTTATATATCTTTAAATCAGAAAATATAATGGATAAGAATGACAAAAAAGTTGAAATTTAACAATATACAAAAACTATATGCAATTTAAATATTATTGAAGTTCATAAAGGACTTGAACCCATGAAAAGGCATATGATGTTTTAGAAAAGATGATTTAACATCACAGGGATGTCAATTCTTCCTAACATAATCAATAAACCTATAAATCTAACATTACCCAAATAAAAGAGTCACCAGGGTGTTTTGTTTTTGTTTTGAACTAGATGATTCCAAAATAAATAAAATGGAAAAAATAAATAAGCAAGTATATAGGAACATTCTCAAAAAATGAGGGTTGATCAATTATATAAAATATTAAGATGGTATCAAGCTGCAATAAAAATTAGAAAACATAAAAAATTTACAAATAAAAAATTACTCACAGTAAAGATGCACTCAAAGCCAAATGACAGCCAGCTAACTGGGAAAAAATATTTCCAACTTTATCATAGACAAATGGAAAATTTATTTACTAAGTGAAGATCATCTGCAACCCGATAAGATAAAGATGGATAACCCACAAGAAAAATTGGAAAGAGATTAAACAGTTTACAGAAAAAGAAACAAAAAGTTTTTACATATATGACAGCCATGAAAAGTTTGTTAACATTCTAATGGTTGAAAAAGTTGGATTACAATGGAATGTTGAGGATGTGAGGAAACAAACATTGCTGGTGGGATATTAAAATGTACATATACTTTAACCAAGTTATTCCACTTGAAAGGACATCTGTATAAAGATATTAAATGCAATGTCTTCATCACAGCAAAAGACTGAAAACAATTTAAGTGTTCATTAACACGAGTTAAATAAACTGTGGTATATTAGTAAACTATTATGAAACTGTCAAAAATGATCAAGAAGCTCTACTTGTACTAATATCCTGGAAGGTACAGAAGAATATGTTTAGAATACTTTCATTTCTGGAACCCACCAAAAATATATATAGGTATATACACATTTATGTATTGCTTATCTCTTTAAGGATATATAAAGAAGCTGGTCAAAAAGTCAATGATTCTGGGGAGAACTATATGGCTAAGAGAGGGATAAAAGAGAAACAACTGTCACCATATATCCTTCTTTTTTTTTTTTATTTCAGGATATTATGAGGGTACAAACACTTTGGTTGCATTTTATGTCTTTGCCTCACCCAAGCGAGGGTTAGAGGCATGCCCTTCCCCTCTACAATGCTCACCGCATCCATTAGTTGTGAGTTTACCCCCGCCAACTCCCTAATCCCTGGAGAATATTATTACCGTGTGAGCACCATAGTGTTGATCAGTCAGTGCCAATTTGATGGCGAGTACACGTGGAGCCTATTCTTCTGATCTTGTGATATCTCACTTCGGAAATGGGCTCAAGCTCTATCCAGGAAAATATAAGAGGTGCTAGGTCACTGTCGTTTCTTATAATTGAGTAGTATTCCATTGTATACATATACCAAATTTTAATAATCCACTCATGAATCGAAGGGCACTTGGGTTGTTTCCACATCCTTGCAATAGTGAATTGTGCTGCCATAAACATTTGGGTGCAGATATCTTTATTATAGAATGTCTTTTGCTCTTTTGGGTAGATGCCTAATAGTGCTAATTGCTGGATTGAATGGTATTTCTATTTTTAGCTCTGAGGTATCTCCAAAATCTTTTCCACAGAGGTTGCACTAATTTGCATATCCTTTTTTTACATTAAAAAAATTACAAATGTTTTTAGTATAGTTTTTTTTTTATTTTAGTTTTTTTAGAGACGGGGTCTTGCTCTTGCTCAGGCTGGTTGCAACCTCCTGAGCTCAAGTGATCCTTTCGTCTTGGCCTCCCTGAGTGTTAGGATAACAGGCATGAGCCACCGTGCCCCGCCTAGTAATTTTAGATCAAGAGAGCAGACAGATTTGCATGTATTCACTCTATCCCCTGACACCCCTATTATTTTTATGTCTTGCATTAGTGGCAGATTATTACAATTAATGAACCAATATCGATGCATTAACCATAGTCCACAGTGTACATTAAGGTTTATTTTGTGTTGCACAATTCTGTGGATTTTGACAAGTGAATGTGAGGCACCTACCATTACAGCATCATACAGAATAGTATCACTGCCCTAAAAATCCCCTATGTTCAATCTATTCACCACTCTTCCCCCAAACCAGTTCCAACTGTTGCTATAGTTTCTGACTTTTCCAGAATGTCATATAGTTGGAATCACACAAATATAGCCTTTTCAGACTGGCTTTTTCTTTCGTTTAGCAATATGCATTTATTATAATACTTATTCCTCCATTTCTTTTCATGGCTTCATAGCTCATCAGTTTTCAGCACTGAAAATCATCCACTATATAGATGCTAAGTAGCATGATGTAAAGTGAAATCCTGTTTCTATTTTCTGGAAGAGATTGTACAGTTTGTATTATTTCTCTCCGAAATGCTTGGTAGAATTCACCACTGAAACTATCTGGGCTTGCCTCTGTTTTGGAAGGCTATTGATTCAATTTAACTCATATAGGCCTATTCAGATTATCCTTCTCCTTGTGTAAATTTTGGTGGTTTGTCTTTTAAGAAGTTGGTCTATTTTATCTATCAAATTTGTAGTCAGGGTTACTTAGAATGTTCATTATCTTTTTAATACTTATGGCACCAGTCGTGATGACTACTGTTTCATTTAGTGGGTGTGTGTCCCTCGGCTGTAACTTTTACAAGTGCTTCCCTTGGATGAGCCTTGAAGGCCAGATGTGACTGGAATTGGATAATTTTTTTCCCCAACTCTGAAAAGTAGTCAATTTTTATGGGATACACCTTTGTTATGGAGAATGCTCTGGGCTAATTTCAAAATTTTCGCCCCCCCCTGGTCAAACGTGAGGGGAGTTTTCTCTGGTCTTCACTGTGAAAATCTGGTGAGGCTCCCAGAGTCACGTGAAGCTGAGGAAGCATGGAAGTGTGTGGGGAGGAGGGGCCCGGACTGTTTTTTTAGCTGCTGATTTATTTCAAATCCCCAACAGCACCTTATTTTTTCAACATTCCATTATGAAGTTTCCTTGGCCCTTTTTGCTCCGATGTCAGAGGGCTGGGCATTGGCCACGCAAAGAATAACGAAAGCCTTGAAGTTATTCTCAGTGATGACTCTTTCCTTTTTGTAGATACTCCATATGCACACGATCAGTCCTGTTAGCGGGTGGCCAATTTGAGTTCAGCAGAGCTGTCTTCCTTCTTGGGAGCCAAAAGCTTCTGGGGGAAGATGAGCTCAGTCAGAGAGGTACTCCTTCAGCCACTGGACATTGGTCTTCGAGGACTTCGTGGACTCTGTTCTGTCTCCTTAGATCCACAGATAATCAAAGTTCTGAACCACTTCCTTGTGGATGCTGGCCATTTTAACCCTTCCAAGCTGAAGCCCCTTGCCAGTTTTTACTTTGGTATGAGACCTCACTGTGGGACACCTTACTATGGGCTAGATGGGTCCAGACATAGGGTGCTAGGCAATGACAGTGTGCTCTTGCTTGCTAGGCCCTGAATCTGTGGATCCTCCAGTCTAGCTTGTTGGATCACATGGCCACCACCACAGCCAGTCCTGGCAGAAGTGAGGCTTCAGGTTGACACCATTCTGACTGGGCACTGTAGCTGCCTATGTTCCTCCTCTGAAGAACGAATGAGTGGAATGGATCCCTAGAAGGTTTTAACTCTCAAGCTAGTTCGTTAGTAATTTGTCATATTTACTGTTTAAATGTTCTTACCAGTGCTCTGAGTAAGTTGATTTATATTCTCTGTATTACAGTTTTCAGGATGGTGGTTTGTCCTGTGACCTCAGTTCTCTGATGGATCCAAGGAAAGCCACTGATTTTTCAGTTTGTTCAGCATTTTTCTTTTCTTTTCTTTTTTAAGAGATGGGGTCTCGCTCTGTTACTCAGGCTGGAGTGCAGTGGCACAATCATATCTCACTGCCACCTCCAACTCTTGGCCTCAAGCAATCCTGCCATCTCAGCCTCTTGAGTAGTTTGGACCACAGGCGCACGCTACAACACCCAGCTAATTTTTTAATTTTTTGTAGCAACAGGGTCTTGTTATTGTTTAGCTTTTTCTTCTTGTGAAGGTGGGAGACAAGTTCTTTATAAACCAAAGTGGAAATCGAAAGTTCATATATCTGTTCTTAATTCTTACTCCCTTTCCCTTCCCCAAATAGAGAATCTCATAGTAAAATTCAGGTGATACTATTGCTCATAGAATGGGACAGATCCAAAAGAGACATAAAAAAGTACATTTTATTAATAGGTAATGATCATAGAACCTTATGAAGAAACATAGCCTCTGGAAATATCAGAATGACCAGAAGTTAAATATTCACCCAAGCAACACAGCAAATGAGACATTATGCTACAGGATTAATCTACAATATCGATAGTCCAAGTTTCTTATTCAGTAGCTCAAGGATAGCAGCAATTCAAGTCACAGCTTCAATTAGTCTAATCTCAAGGGTATTTGTATGCAATTCCACTGAGACTAAATGGTTCAGGGTAACCCTGCTTATTTTTTCTGAAAGTGTTTTTACACAGTTAGCTTCAAACATCTATTACCAAGTTATCTCTCCTCTTGATCCTATACAAATTTCTAATATTTCTGTAACTATTCCTTGATATTACAACTAAAGGTTTATATTTTCATTATCTCTGTAAACACAATGCATAAATCTTTACTTAGGTTGGCAACAGCCTGGGCACCAAGGGCAAGTGAACTTGAGCCCATTATCTGAAGCGAGGTATCACAAGATCGGAAGAATGGGCTTCACTTGTACTCGCCATCGAATTGGTACTAACCGATTAACACTATGGTGCTCACACGGTAGTAATATTCTCCAGGCATTAGGGGGATTCAGGGGAGGGGTAAACTCACAACTAAAGGACACGGTGAGCATTTTAGAGGGGAAGGGCATGCCTCTAACCCTCGCTTGGGTGAGGCAAAGACATAAAATGTAACCAAAATGTTTGTACTTTCATAATACCCTGAAATAAAAAAAATAAATAAAAAAAAAATAAAAAATCTTTACTTAGGGCTGCACAGCACTGAAAGTCCATTTTTGGATTTTTTTAAAGAAGCTAATACAAAAATGACATTTATTTAAATAGAAATATTAACATAGAATAGGAAAATTCTAATTTACATTAAGTTGAAAATCACTGAGGCTATTACAAAAATGTGGCTTAATTAAGCATCTTTCTAAAAGTTGTTTGCTCTTTTGTGTCCATAAATCTGTCAAAAGAGCTAGGAATATAATGGGATCCAAGTCCTAGACATTGTTTTGTTATTAAAATTTGGCAAACTCTTCTCAACTACACCTTTTCCTCATAATCTCTTCCACGAAATTTAAAAAAAATGTCCCTCACAATGAATTTTGTAGGTACATTCATTAATTAGCAAAGATTATGACACCCGATAGAAGCTGATTTAAAGTATGAAAAATGCTTCTTTCAAAAAGAAAAATGTTTACTTAGCACCGCTTAGAACAGCTATTTAATAGAAATAAATTAGCCTGGAGAGCAACCCAGACTACCATAGTTGCATAGAAGTAGCTGTGGTTTGGCCACAAATTTGATGAAGAGAAATAAGAAACTAAAAGCAACGGATATAATGAGTGTTCTAGTCCATTCCCCCTCCAAAAGGGATAAACACTTAATTAAAAACTTACTAAAAGCCATGAGCTTTGTTATTTTTTCTAATATATTTTTCTAATACTACCCTCATTTTCCAAAAGAATAAAACATGTTACATAAAAGCTTTCCTTAATAAAAGCCAGAAGTCAAATCTATATGTGGTTACAAAAACAATGTTTTAAAATCCATGGTTTTAAAAAGTTAAAATAATTTATTATAAAAATATTAGAATCCAAATAAGAGTCAATCATAAGTGCATTACTGAGGTTACCACTGTTTACTGTTTATATGTTTGCAAATAAACATACATCTTAAAGATATTCAGATATCTGAATCAGTGTTTACAGAGAATGTGGTATGCTGTTTTTGCCACTCAACACACCAGAAATCTTTTTCTGTGATTTATATTTCAATATCTTCTTAAAAATGATACATGATATTCTGTTGGACAACTGTATTTTATACTGATTAGCCAATCTCTTATTGTGCATATATATATATATATGGACTATGTTCCATTTTGTGTCATAATAATGTTCTAATGAATATTACTGTACCTAAATCTTAGTACACATCCTTATTTCCTTAAGATAAATTCCTAGTTGTGAAACTGGCTCAAAATGACGTTTTTTTTTGAGATAGGGTCTCACTATGTTGCCCAGGCTACAGTGCAGTGGCATCATCACAGCTCACTGTAACCTCAGACTCCTGGGATCAAGCAATCTTCCTGCCTCAGCCTCCTGAGTAGCTGAGACTACAGGTGTGCACTACTATGCCTGGCTAATTATTATTTATTTTTGGTCTCACTATGCTCAGGCTGGTCTCTAACTCCTGGCTTCCAGTTATCCTCCCTAAATGCTAGAATTATAGATGTTAACCACTGTGTCCAGCCTACATTTTTTTTTTTTTTTTGAGACAGAGTCTTGCTGTGTCGACCCAGGCTGCAGTGCAGTGGCAATCATGGCTCACTGTAGCCTTGAATTCCTGAGCTTAAGCAATTCTGCTTCAGCCTCCCAAAGTGCTGGGAATATAAACATAAGCCACTGCCCCCAGCCCACACCCACAATTATTTTTTAATCACACATCAATTTGTGTTTGAATTATGGGACATCTTTTCTGAGAATGCAACATAAAGTTTAGATGTCTTCTTTAGCATAAGGGGCCTGGGCTCACTGTTCTTTCAGAATCCTTTCAGCTCTAACATGCTGATTAACTGTGGGTATTACATAAATTAGTATGTATTATAGTAGTTGACAGTAGCCTTTATTTGTGGGTGAATAAAAACCCTGCCTAACTGAACATAAATAGTTTTGTCTTTTAATAGGGCTAATCATAAGCCATTTTATTTGAAGTTTGAGAAAAGCATAAGGCTACTCTAATACATTATATCTTTTGGCTCTTTGAGATAAGTAAGATGAAATATAACACTTAGAATAACGGTGTAGATAATGTAATGGGGAGGCAGAATCATGTTCACTACTAAATCCCTGCCAAATGCTCCACTACTTACTGGAAAATTAGTTTTTAATAACATAATGAAACTGAAACCCAATCTATCCTATTGACTCTGAAAATGTCCCTCTCTTATGTAGCAATGGATCTCACATAAAAGAAAAAATCCTTTGTTATATATCATGGGATTATCCACCATTTTTTGAGATATTAAGAGCATATAAAATCTGGGTCCCTGGGGAATTAGACAACTGAAAAAAAAACTGAAAGTCTTTAGACTGAAACAGGATCCGCACTTTTCACCATCTTCTTGACGATCACTTGATTCATCAGCTCGGAAGGGACAATGGTTGTGGCAGGCAAGTCTCTGTTTGGGCAAATCTGTGCTGAGGCCCTGCTAACCGAATATTTCAGTGTTATGGCAAGAATGGTTTGTTGGTCCGGCTTTCGTTGAGGCAGAGAGTGCAGATCCGTGTCAGTGTTTTGTCTTTAGACTGAAACAGGATCCGCACTTTTCACAAAAATGCGAACCTCTCATCTCTCAGGATCATCAACTCTAAGGACTGACAGAGGACCTGCAGTCTCAGCATCTAACGAAAACTGGATCCAGCAAACGATTCTTCCAACGATGCCGAAATATGCA